>DWED01000635.1:0-10684 GCA_018245795.1 Protelbella ruficauda | reverse complement strand
GATCCATGTTTCCCCATGAGTATCATTCGAAAACAGCATGCCACAGAAGATACACTCCGAATCTTCAGAGTCTAGAGCTATATTTGCTATCAAAGCATCGGGCTTACTGTCTGTATCAAACGACACCATCTCCTCATCAGCTGAATCTGACTTAATAATTTCTTTTTCCGTTTTCCCTTTTGATTTCTTTTCGTTCTGTTTTTGATTCTTGTTCTTTGTCGATTGATTTCCTTTTTTTTCTTTTTCCTTGCTTCTTTCTGTGAGATCATTCTTGTAGAACCAATTATGGAATATTCCATAATTGGTTACTATAATCCGTCCATATTTGGATTTTGCAACGACTTCAAAGTGACTTTCATATTTGTATATTTAATAAAGTAATACAATCAAATACCGCTAAAACCTACAAAAGAACATCTAAATTATCTCTAAAAGTTATACAAACAATACTGTGTGCATTTTTTGTACGAAAAATACGTAATTTTTACGTACCTTAGAAAGTTATGTGGCCGCGATAAAACAAAGCACTGTGACAACGACGAGAGGGCTCGTTCGATGTGCGTGTTACAACTTTTACGCGCGGATTGGGATAGAAAGATAGAAACAAACACTGTTTGTTGCGTGTGTGAGTTTCCATTTGACAGAATTGCCGATATTCCATATTAGGGACACTATCCCACATTTGGCCACTTTCCTCTAACAATATTTTTTAAGTATCTCGATTTTGAACGGGAAGTACAGATATAACAGTATTAGTACATTGCATTTCTTATGTAATCATCCCTCTGGAGAATCCGGATATTAAAAAATTGCGTAAAAGCAATCAGATAATAATGCAAAAGACAGTTATGAGGAAAATCTTAGTAAGATATACCAGTTGTTAATATGAATCCAACGTACGCAATCGAATTTAAACTATCAAATAATGTTAACAAATTCCATAAATCCATCTTAGGGTAGTATTCCTCCCACAATTCTGTGGAAATAGCGTCACTGCCATAGTAAATTACAATGAAGCCGTCAAAGAAAATTCAAGTCTCAGTACTTCCGTATATTGAATTGGAACCATCAAAGGCGAACCTCTGATTAAGTCTGCACCGCTTGTGATTAATGGATGGCAATGTGGCAAAGGACAGACGTGTTCACTATATATAGAGGACACCGATATCTTGATTTACATTTGACTAATGAATGCAATATTCCTATTTTGAATTAAGAATGAAGCAACACTAAATAATTCAGATCGTTTCAATGTTTGTTAAAGGTATCTAGTACCCGAAATTTATATAAAAATTGTTATAAATATGTTTTATAACACATAATAAATTGTACTAAATGTGTGTTATAACTTATAAATGTAAATCCTAATGTAACCATTAAAAATGCTTTTGAACCTCATTGTAGGCTGACTTTTGATGGCTGTATCCAAATTTCTGGTCGCTGATTATAATTGAAAATTATGATCTTAGCGTGATCAATAAACCTAAATATCTAGTATATATCCTAGACATTCATATTATGTTCATAAATCCTTATTGTATCCGTAAATTCCCTTAAAAGAACCCTTTCAAATTTCATTTTCGACTGGATCTAGGAATGAGAAGATGACAACTAGAAGTCTGGCTGCTACAAAACCCCTGAAGCAAAGGCTTACTTATTTAATATATAATACGTTGTAAATGCAGAAAGGTTAATGTAAAACAATTCAATACAAACCTATGTTATATCAATGCTTATGAATTTATCTGTTAAATGTTGTAGCTCTATTTGCAAATTACGCTATGACCATCGAACTCACTCTCTGGGTGATTTATTCTACGTATGGTGTTAACTTTGTTTTGAAGTAATAAATTACGTCGCAGTTAATTTTTAAAATTGGTTAGGTTTCTAATAACCCTACTGTGACGTTTGATGCGTAACTGATATAACCATTCTTTTTCGTTTTAGTAAACCTCTAGTTGGATAAATTGTCTATGAAAAAAACATTGTGTAATTTTTTGACCTCTGATGAATATAGCATAACTGAGTTTCTCTTGAATAGACGTACATATTTAAATTCACGACGATACCGAATTATGAATAACCATTTCATGAGAAAAATTGAACCATTTCATGAGAAAAATTGAACAATAATATTGATTTAATAAAACAATCCTTACCTCGTTCATGTAAATCTCATACACGAATCAGATGTTTGTCCCGAAGTAGGACCTGAAAGTAATAGACAACATGTTAAAATCATACGTTTTAATTGTAAAATTTGGTTAACCTGTTCGTCTGATATAATTAGTGAACCCTGCTGATTCGGAGCCTGTAAGCGCCCTTCTCAACCACTAGTAATAAACTTATTCTGTATATGGTTGTGAAATTATCTGTGCTTAGAAATTTCAAACGATTCGTAATTTAATAGCTGATTACCACGGCATAGACTTTGTTAAGTATGGGACCATATGGCTGTATATGAATTATCCGTGAAATTAGGTATTTTTCGGGATACCTAAGCGACATGACGTTGAACTGTCAATTTATATTGACAGTTCAACGTCAGATTTCAAGAATTACATTCTTGCATACACACAATCTGGTTTATAAACGAAATTATCCTTAAATCAATCATACTCGTACAATATTCCTGACGGATGACTGAAAAAGCTTGGAATCAAATCTGTCTGAATACCGCATGTCAGTTTAAACAGATTTTTAATAAGGTCAATGCATTCTTTGATCTTAGATGGTGATAACCTTACGATGTGTAGCCGTGGTAAATGGTTTTGAAAGGCACGAGAAATGCAACGTACACAAATATATTCGTCAACAAATCAGAATCAACGAAGATAATCGTCAGCGCCTGTGTTAAGTCGTTCACGCTGTGATTAATGAAAGGTCGTCTCGGTAAGGGACAGATGTGTTAATTAGATTCGTACGTCAACGCTCGAGATAACCGGCTCATCTTGAGACAGTTTTAATGGAAAGAGTAATGAGATTCGTCTGCTCTGTACGAAGGACGATAGATTTCTCTTTTCGGCTCAACGCACTGACGCAACGTGGTGTAATGTACTTCATGTTTATAGTGAAACGAATAAATAGTCTAATACTATAATGAATATAATAATCAATAAATACTACTGATAATGAAACTACAGGGTCGACAGGTCGAAAAAATGGGTCCTGTTTATTGCTGAAACAAATGGACCATCCTCTTATCCAGATTACTTTTCTTGCATTTCTTAAAGAAGTATTCATGACTTTAACATTCGTATTTAAACAATTCGTAAAAATATGAATTACTTAGAACTATGTTTGAACCTGTATTGCAATGTTTAAGGGGTTGATGTGAAAAAGAACTTAGTGAGACCGTTTATTTTCCTAATGTTCAAGCTATCTCAAGGTTAAAAACCAATGAAAACGGTTTAGCAATTTTATCGTGAAAACGGAAATACGATAGAGTCATTTTGGAATGTTCAATATCAAAATACATGATATAATGGATTAGTAAAACAACACATTGTGTTTATACACGGAAAAAAATAAGAGATTTTCACCAAATAAATTCATGCCTCTTCACGATGACACAAAGACAGCCAGATTCATTTTCCCAGTGCGTTGAAGCCTTACATAAATCACTTAGCCTGAGAAAAACCTGCGTGATATATCGTCCATGTATACTACATGTACCGGATAATATAGTAAAGTTGGCAGAAAATTTGGTAACATATGGCGGAAGAAAATATGAATAATGTACACTTTTTATTGCTTAGGGATTAAATTGTAGGCGCTCAAAAATATAGCTTACGTGAGCTTACATATGGAACTATATATACCCGATGGTTGTACAATATACGCGTATAAAAAAGAAAATGTTTGGTTTAAAGATAAATCTGAATTTACTTTTAAATTGTCGAAATTTTTAATATCTATATTAAATTTTATTTCAAGCATCTGCTCGAGAAACATGAAGAGATAACTATAGTATAGCAGGCTTCCACGCAACATGCCTGAACACGACTGCTCTACCTGCATACAAATAAGAAGAAGACGAATAATTAAATTTTACATCGACATATGTCGGTTAGTTGTTGATACCGTTTTCCGAATTTCAATTCTGACATAGATCATACCCGATGTCACTCACGCATTCAGCTAGTGGCAATAACATTCATAGCTATTAGCTATCAAATCTACCACCTTCCAAAAATCACTCATTAATAGTGAAATATGCTTTAATACAATCGTAACGCTAAAATATTGGAGTGTTGTATCAGTCTTGGTACAACAAATTGCGTATAGAGAAATCAAGTTCGAAAAAATGGATGCTCTGCCCCATGTGGACACGTGATTTCGAAACTATCAACGGTCCTATTTTCTAAATCCTCATCGATGTCCAAACCTAAAAGTTTCTAAATCAAGGTAATCACTTTTGATTTATTTAATTCATCTTACACTACAAGTATGTAATACAATTACCAATAACAATTATATGAACCATTAATCTACTTGTTTGGCCTGTGTAAACAAATATATAACCTTATATAGAGACATTGTTTATCAAACGAAAAATCCAAACAGATACGACCACAAGCGGTATCGTATCATTGTTTCATAAACCTCATTGATGACTCTATTCTCGTAAAGAAGACAAATGACGCCTATAAAATAATAAACGAGAGTTTTATTGCGTTTCCAATACAAAAGCGAGTCGTTAAGACATCTAATAGCCTGTAATTCGGTTAACGGCTGAACGAGAGGTGAGACGGCGATTTCGACGCAGTTCAATGTTGGCGTCAAATCTTTTTAGAATGGCATTTGTTTTGTAATGTTCACCTGAAATTACAGTAAATGGTACATCAACAAAGCGCAAATTGTCATTAAATACATTATTTCAAAATTGTTGACGTAAAAATTTGCTGTGCACGCGAAATAAACGGTTTCATTTAATAATTTGAATGTAATTGTGTGCAATTTAACGATAATTGATGTTATACCGTGTTTTTTGTTTTGCTGACTTTTTATTTGTCTGTGGCAAATAATATAACTTTGCCACTAACTATTGACAAGTCTGTACGTCTTAGGGCGCCTTTTCTTTGGGATACACTCCTGATTCATGGTACGTACAGTAGTTTATATTTTATATAGGTATTCCGTTTGCAAGCTTCCTTTGCAGGAAGGTGGACGGTGCATACTGCATGAAATTATATCTACACTATTAAACAAAGTATTTTTTGATTATTGCAATGTACAATAATACCGTAGCCCTCGGTGACAGTGACTGTTTGACGGGTTAATCCGGAGATCGAACCCAGGACCACTCAATTAGCGGTCACGCTTGCGATCACTCCACCAACGAGGCAGTCCCATCAATGATTCAGCCAAAAGATAATATAAAATTTAATAGCATCTTGTCGTTTATATGACCCATGTCATAATATAACCCACCAATGAGTCATTTGAGAATTAACTCTCAACGCTTTGTACAGTTTTTTTCCGTTCTCAATAAAGATATTTTGTACAAAGATATTCAGTTTAATGTCCCTATGTCAAAAACAGTACTAACATGACTATAAAAGGCACTTCATTTGTTAAGACGTAAAAACTAAGAAAATAATTTTGGCGAAAATTTTAAACATATCGCATTTCGAAAAGTGTTTGCAAGGTTTGAGCAACTAATAATCTAATTGTATCAACATCATGATCATCAGCCTACTAAATCATTAATGGCCTACTAATTGTATTAACAGTATTATCAAAATTATTAGTCATTAACAGGTTAAGACATAAATAGGGTTAATAAAAAAATGGTGTACAGCAGCTGTTGCCGCTTTCCTATCAAAGCAGTACAAATGAAGCATGTAGATATTATATGCTCTAAGTACTTAGAGACTGCCGTTCGATAATTCAGAACTCTGCGAAATGTAGAGTTTGACAAACTATTGGCTTACCGACAATGTAGCGTTGAATCGTCTTACTTCCAGCATTTAATTCTGAAGGACCATCAGTTCTATTTCTATTGTAACCCCGGTTGTTATTGTGGAATTACAAGCAGCTGTCAAACGAAGTAATGAATGAAACACAAATAAGAGAAGTTCGGCTGCGGCAGTCGCAGTTGTGATAACCTAAGACGGATTGAACAAACATTCTATAATAATAGAAACTTCAGCGGAGTCTTGCATAAATTCAAACTACCTACAAATGCAGTACATAAAACTTGTTAAGATCTTCAAGCACATCGAACCAGTCTGTCAATATTTTTTTCATATTCATAGTTGCTTGAATCGATGATCATTGTTATGATACTTTGTCTCTTTTATTTTACTGCTGCTGAATATTTATTGAGCTGGTCTTTATACAGATATATATTTAATATCATTTATAATCACATAAAATTCACATTCTTTTGTTTCTCTTTGAGCTTTTATAATACGAATAATTAATAATATTAATTTAATTCACTCCCTATTCCAGTGTGGGACGCATTTCATAACGTGTGAATCGGGAGAGTATACTATACTCCTCTGCCTACCCCTTTGAAGAAATAAAGGCGTGGTATAATGTTATGTAAAATAATTCACTTGTAACATATTTAAATGTAAGTGAAACAAATAGAACAAATAATAAAAAACAAATGTATTACATATATTACGTATTATACTACGCATTATACTACGCATTATACTACGCATTATATTACGTATGGTAAAGTTATAATTTTATTTTAAAACAAAAAAAAAATTGAAATATGGCTGTCGCTTATACAAACATGTAACTTACTTTAAGCTAGAATTACATATATTGACCCGATTTTATTGTTGTTTTAAAGTTAATCCTTTCTTAAATATGTCGGATTCAAACTGAAAGTACATTTCTAAAGGTAGTGGATGCTGGAGAATTGATTTATATATAGCATTGGAACTGTTTGACTTACAACTAACGAAGCCGGCTAACTGTTACATTGTAAATCTATCACGAACTGACCTGTACGAGTATTTCATTCGGTTATAGAGTTCGAAATTCCGACATAGACTAATGTACGAACGCTATGCTTTTTGCATTTCATCATTGTGTTGTAGATACCTATTAAGGGTTATTATTTATTACGGGTGATAAAAATGTTATGAGTAAAATAAATGCGAGTTTATTTTATTAACACCCTAACCTTGAAGATAGGATGCTAAAAGAAAAAAGTGGACTATATTTCCCCTCTAAGAGATATTTCAGGTCGTAAATATATATAAATGGAACCATTCACTTGGCAGTCCGTCGTAATCCAGTAAAGATAGAAAATCGCATTACCGGAGACAAATTTGTACGTATGTAAAATATGGTTATAAACGCACCGTTTATTCTATTTCAGTGCAAGCGAAAGTCAACTTTATTACAAGGCCGTCATATTTCCTATTAGAAAGTGTGTATTTAGTATTTAAGGAACAATATCGCAAATCAACGCTCGTTCTGATTAAAAGCATTTTAGCTCTTAGTGAACATAATTTTCAGGTTTATTTCGGGAGGAAGTAATGTGTCCTCATACAGATAGTCCGAATGCGAAAATGGGAATGCCTCAAATTCTATATACCTTATCTGTACCTATGCGACTAAACTGACTAGTATTTTCCATTGTTTTTTTAATATTACAAATACTTATTAATATTTAAAATTTTAAAAAAATATATATGCAAATTGAAAAAAATTAAATTCATTTCAATGTGATAATTACGCAGTTAAAATGACACATGTCATATTAATTTACAATGAATGAAATACACTTTATATAATTTTCCTTGAATAAAAACACAAACGTGTTTTTGTTTCGCGAATTTTCATTACACTGGCGTTGCGCTTTTTGATACAAACACAAATTTCAATATCGATGTTGGTAAATGTTTCGCTATACTTTTTTTTAAAAACATTTTTTATAAAATATTCGTTTTAAAATCTGATAATTTTCCCAATATAATAAATAGCGTGTCTTCCAATACCTTACAACAGATAGTATTGTATACATAAGGATGTAAAAAATTATACCGCGATTTAAGAATCATGCTGTAGGTTTTTTCTAAAAATCTTAACAAAAAACCGACTCTGAAAGCTTGTGTACATTTGTAGACTTTCAGTATATCCTTTTGATAAAATATTTTTCCCAGTTTACCTACTGATACCATTCCGACGTAAGGCAATTGAAGCGCACATCAGAAACTTACCCTGTCAAAGTTTTATATGAGTTTTATCTACTGATATTTTACGGAAAAAATTGGCTGCTGTCCACAATATTTTCACACATACATACATTGCTGTGGATGGGTGTCTTCTGAAATTGCAGAAGCTATGGGATATGATTTACCACGTTTCTTCAATGCGGGCTGATAGAGACATTAGTTAATGGCAAACCCAGTGTAAGATATTTCAATGCACTTTTAAAACCTTCGACGAGGTTCAAAGATTCTAACCTGACGATACTCACCAAGGCCATCTTTCTTACGTGCTCTATAAAGCAGGGAACCGTCGATCGCACTTAAGTTTGCAAATCTCAAGCGATCTTAGACCTAATCAGATCTCACAGATTATATTTCTCGCCTCGTTTTCTGTAAAGTTCGATTTGAGTGCATATATGTAGGTCTTTTTACGATAGTCAAAAGGGCAATGATAAAGCGTACATATACTTAATAGGAAGAAGCGATTTTCTATCATTTTATTTAACATTTTCACAATGACATAATCTACTGTGTTTTTCGTAGGCAGCTTGAACAAAAAGTATATTGTTACTCCGACCCAGAAAAAATCTAATTATTCCGTGAACTCACTGTAACGGCACTTACTCCGGGGACATCTTAAATGATTTCACTTCTTCTAATCCGCTCCAATTTTGCTTAGAGAAAGCTCCTCGCTGTTTTGTGTTTATTATCATTGAAAATGGCACGTTTTAAAATTAATGTCCTGTTTCGTTTTTCTTCTGAACAAAATGTCTTATCTCATTGGGGATCATATAGGTTTGCTAAACTGAAGCTAAAAAAGACAGAACTGGTATATAATACGGTCAGGAAGATATGAGTTGATTGGAAAATCGCAATGGTGTAATTCAGAAGATCTGTGTGTACATCTATTCACTACTGTTATTAAAATCTGAATATTAGCTAGGTTTCTTAACATAATGTTTTTTAAGATCAACCACTTTTGGTAAGCATGAGGACACAAAATAAAAACCATTATCATTATCTACAAAAACATGACAACCATGAACTATGCAAAGGATTTAGAATGCTCTACAGTCCAATCTGTATAAGTAAAGTTAGTCGAATAAAAATTTAAGATTCATCAAAGTATCATATCGAATATTCTTATGAATGAAATCCCTCAGAGTGACTTCAACAAAGGGTAATCAGATTTCCGAGGGTCGGACTTACGATGTTTTCCCATGAAATTATACAATTGTTCCGATTCGATCGTCACAGAATCGTGTTTTTGTGACAACGATAACGGAAAACAGGATATTCTCTTTGATTTTAACCGTTTAGGACACTAGGGAGTTGGGGCATAAGTTAATAAAGTCGTTTCGATTGGTAATTTAAATTTATTACCAAAATTGGTGTCGAGAAACACATTCATCACGATGAAGATGCTTATCTCTAAAGACAGAGGAGTGTACACACTCCCATGTTTCACCAGTTACGTTTTACGTCCCATGGAGTAGGTAGTATGTTTATTGTCATACACCAGCCACAGATCCAAATTCCGAGCAACTACTAGAAACTTCTAAATGTTCTAATAAAAATATAATGTGACTTGTGGATACGATGTTTAATATACATCTAATGATGTAACGACGGAATATAAGAGGCCAAGATCCTATAATGTTCCTGTAATGCATATTCCATTTCATAGATATATAGTCAAACTTGTATATGAAAGTATTGAGTAATTTTAGTAGTGTATTTGTTTCAATTAAATCCAAAAAACCCGTGTTTATATCCGAATGATAAAAACGACTAATGATGATGATTCTGATATTATCAGTGACCTTAATTTCATTCTAGAATCCATTGGCAAAATAGAATCCATTGGTAAACGGAAATTGGAATTGGAAAACTTTTCCATGACGGGACGTATACCATGACTGGTGAATCGTGGGAATGTACTGTATTCCTCTGCCTGCCCTTTCGTAGATATACAAGCTTGACGTCATATAATTCATTTTGTGTTTAAGATAACAATACTTCATAAACCGTGAATTGTGTCGTTGATTATATGATCCATTTAATTTACATAAAACTTGTAGAATATGTTATCAGCGAGCTCCGTTACTCTTGTGAGGTACCTTTGTAAGTTTACATAAGCGATACTAAGTTCATCAAAATAGTGATGTGATTCTCGAATACGTATATTTACTTTTTCAGTATCTGCTGTAATAAATTCGGTTCCTCGTAGGTAGTTCAGATATATACAATAGTTTCCAATTTTTACAATAGTAAGAAACAATACATGTTTTAAGATCAGTTTGCTATAAATAATTCAAACTCAGAAACTGTCGCGTTAGTTCAATGTAAAGAATTTATAGTATTATTATAAACATGAGCTTGATCACAAAACGAGGTGATAATAGTAAAGATAAATTTAAATTAAATAATTACGAATAAGTTCGTAATAAGTAAAGTAAGTAATAAGTTCGTGATAGTCTAATGATTTTAAATATTTTTAC
>DWED01000634.1:0-10685 GCA_018245795.1 Protelbella ruficauda | reverse complement strand
CTGTATTTATTGCATTCTACTAAAGGTGCTTTCTTTCTGGTCCACGATACTACTGGTGTAGGATTGCCTCTAAGCTTTCCTTCAAACTTCGCATTACCTCCTTGTGCGAATCTCGCATTTTTGAATATTTGCTCAAATATTGGTGGAGACGGGTCTCCAGGTCTGCCTGCAGTGATGGGCAATCTTTCACCACCAGTGCTCTCCACTGTAACAAAAAGAAATACTTTGTGAATTTCCTGATAACATTACATATAATTAACGTTACTAGTTAGTTAGTATATGTACTTTTTTTATTATTATCCCGTGTGTAAATATGTTATCAATATTAACATGGAAAAAATTGTAGAGTTCACAGTAAAACAAGTTGTTGTTACTTGTTTACAGATATTTAATACGTGAAAATAAAATTATGGCAATTACAAAACTAAATCTGTATTCGTGTTCTTGTTTCCATAACTTTTCTACTTAGATCGAAAACTGTTTAATTTCCATACGAATATAAATAAAAAGGTATGAAGGAAAGCTTTAAAAAGAACAGTACTATGACTAGATATTAACTGATAGCGAATCAGTGCGTAAGAACGAAACAAATGTGTAACGGTATCCAGGAAATTACCGTATTTTTTATCGGAAGTAGAAATATACATAAACTCGACCATTAATTTATTTCCATTAAGAAATATTAACGTCAATACCTAATATTATTTATACCTAATGTGTATTCATTTAATTTTTATAATAATTATAATTTAAAAATAAGTTAAAAAATATTGTTACAAACGTTATGTTCGATTAGATCGTCAGACAAATCAAGCATCGAATAATAAAAATAACAACAAACAGAACATCAAAAGTGAATGAAGGAAAAAAAAACTAATAAATTTTTTTACACAATAAATCAAAACGCCCCGCAAAAATATCATATTGTTACTATGGCGGGTAAAATAATTTGAGTAACCTTGGTGGATTAAGGCCTGTACACAGCGTTACCTATAGCTCTTCAATTTAGCAGAGAGCCCTGCTGTGGTGTATACACGGGAAAAAGAGTGTATACACACAAGCAAACGAGTAGTGTCAGTTACTCTCAGTCAAACGCACACAGCTCTATGAATATTTGTCTGTCTTTATTTGTTATCGCTCCTTTTAATTGGGTACATACGATATGAGTTATACAATACACGTTATAATAAAGTTATTAGTCGTCAAGCACGGCAAAAAGCAAATTACTCCTATTTTGTATTTCTACATATATTTTAAAAATCCAACTGTTTCATTCCATGCTAACTATGACACATTTTAAATAAATTATTATAATATAATTTCAAAGCAATTTAAGCACAAAATCAGAATTTTCTTTTATTCAGTTATACTTCCGCACCTTAGAAATATTTTAAGGCACATTTTCAAAGTATAATTCACGCGTTTTTTTATAATTGACACGAAATATAAATAATATTGCAATACTAATTTTTTTTATAATAACGAAGTATTGTCAGATATATCACGTATGTATATGTTGGAATAACTTGTAATATGTACTACACTCCTCTGCCTACCCCTTCGGGGATTACAGGCGTGGAGTTACGTTTAATTTTATGTACAGATATATCTCGTAAATAATAATTGCAAGTGAATCGTAAAAAGATACGCCATTGTCTTTTGCCCCTCGCCCAGTCCGAACTAGTATACCTCGGGCGAGCTCGCTATTCATTTGGATAGTTATACGTCATTATTTAAGATTGCAATGGTTATATTTGTAGGTAAAATATTCAATATTGAAATATAAGTTGTTACAAAAATGTCAATGTATATTGTTTCACAATTATTTTGAAAGAGAATTATTACATATTCGCTTAGTTATTGACTGTTTTTTAAATACATTTTTAATTAAAATTTCGCAATATAACAAACGTATTTATGTACTAGGTAAATGGAACATTAGATAGAGCAACTAAAATAATTTTGTTTTAGAAAAAAAATGAAATTGTTTTCGATATGATTATAAAACTGTTTATGACTCATTAAATACTAAAACATAAACTTTCGGGTAACAAATTCAACAGAAGAATCAATGTTTAATAAAAACTCCAAATGTAGTTCGATTCGTCATATAAATGCAAAGTTATATTTTTTTAAGGACTTGCATTTAGCGTCATAATTTTAATCACCATGTTCGCGGTATCATTTTTCTCCAAACGTTTTTATGTTTCAATTAAATTAAACCAGTCGGCATTTAGTTGAGCGTGAACACCGTACAGTGGAGAGAGATAAAAAATGAGAAAGGGTTTTTATTATTTACACCGTTCGTGTTCACTCGTTAGAACGACGACGATGGAGAAATATGGCAGCAGTCGCTACTCCAGTCTACTTCTCCCAGATGCGCATGATTCACCGCGGTGACGGAGCGCGCGAGCTCTTTTGGCGCGGCTATTTTCGTGCGCACTGCTCGGATCTTATTACGAACGCCTTTTTGGTGGACATGAGTATGTCCAAAGCGTGAAACAAAATATTATCAATCGATCACCTAAATAAATATAGTAATGCGCATGCATATTTATGTATTGTGACCAATAAATAAAAACCCTATATGGACTGTATTACGCCATATTTTTTTAAATATTTACTTTTAAAAACTATATCGTCGCGCGTATATTATTACATATTTTAATCAAACGTTAAACATTAAGTTATACCATTGTAATCTACGTTATTATTAAAAAGATCCACAGCAACGGTTACTTTACTGTCTGTCTGACAGATTTGTAGGTCAAGGTCATAAAGAAATTGCATGTACGCTTGTTTTCGATTGACATATTAGTTGTAAACATTTCTATGGTAACTACAGAGAACTGTTCTGTGTGAAAAAAACTTTTTAAGACATCGGAATCTGCCCGCATGGTATAATTTAAATAAGGGAAATGTTAAAAAATTCGACTAGCAATAGATAACAACTGCCATCCAACCAGTTGGATACTAAAATAATCCGTTTAGCTTTTAACCCTAAGCGTAGCACCTTGTGTAACGCACAACACGTTCGAGATGTCGTAAATGTAAACCGCAATTGCATTAGAATCTCAGCATCGCGTGTGTGTATTGATTGCAACCTGCCTCCCCTCACCGGCATATTAACAATCATATAAAACTAGCAAACAAGCTGCGTCTAAAAATTAATTCATAATCGAATTTGATGACGTATTATTACTACGTTGCAATATTACCTCCAAATTCTTCTAGGTGTTTTTAATATTTCAAACGCATCATAACTTACATAATAGTAACGTAAAAGTAATATATTGATAATAATGTTCAATTTTACAAATAACGTATTAAATATTGCATTGCAAGTTTTAAAAATAATTACTAAAAGGTAAATCGATAAGATTAAGTTATACACGATATAAATACACATGCATTGTAAGCTAATATACAAATCAAATTGTAAGCGAATATACCAAATATACATTTAAACCAAAATTGTACACATGTCCGTACATCAATCTTAGTATAATCAACGCAGCGGTGTCTGCCGTATCGCCTTCTAGACCGTGGCCACTTGGCCGAGCTTGAAACATTCCGCGCGCCATATGGTCACTGGCCCTCTACAAAGTCTTTATGAATCATAGTAGTAACTCCGTCTCCTAGTACTACGAATACAACTGTCTTGCGCTACGTGCATCGTACCAGTTTTCAAAATAATCTAATCATCGCAGTAACCTTCGCGATACTCGTTATGGTTACCCAGGTTGAAGTTCGGTTACCCGGCATAATATTGAAATGGGCATCGTGAACTAAACAATTTTTGAATGGCGCGTTTTTATATATAAGTGTTTATTACTCAACACAAGGAAAATATCCTCCCAACCTTCACTATCGTCATGATATCGGACGTTCAGAATTGTTAATATTTTTAGCTGCTCACAATTGACGAATTTATCATGGTTGAAAAAAACTAGAGACCCAAATTTAAAATAATTTATAGAGAACCTAAACGATATTCTACTAAATTTAATAAGGAAATTATATTGCAAAAGCTTATTAAGACGACGATAATACATAGATAAATAGATGTAAACTTAGATAAAGGTAAAATTGAAATCATTGACACACATGTAACGTACTTCTAACTCGAGTAACGTGACTGCGAGTATCGATCGTCGTGTTAATGTATTATACTTATTCGGTTGAATTCAATAAAGCCAAAAGTAAAAGGGACAGCTTTTACGCCAACTTGTAAGACAGGTACGTTATGACCGACACACAAAACTTAATGAAAAAAGAATGTTCAACTACATATAAAATTTACAAAATTACTCACTTTGTAGACGTGTAACTGTACGCTCGATAACGCAGTAAGATATGTTAATGAAAAGTAGTGTTACATACTCTACTTTTACACAGTGTAAATGTTACGATCGTCATTAAAGCTTTATTTAGCGCTTAAAGCGCTGTAGGGATCCCGTAACAGATAGTGTGACCGCCAAGGTTGTGTGGGGCACAGGAATTATAACAGGAGTGCCGGCACGAGATGTGTACGATGATGTAGCATAATCCGCGGCTAACGGTTCGGTAGAGAAAGCCAACGTCCAGTTAGCTGTCGCCCGACAACAGTAAAGCTCGTAACGTGTCCAATGCGTAAATACTTTTAATGTCCACTAACAACAAAGATATACATTATTATTATAACATTACCGATTCAGAAATGCTTTAATCAACCTTTTTAGAACTTTGTAAATTTTATTTAATCTTTGTACGATTTTGTAACAGTAAACTAACGATTTATTGTAAAGTCAAACATTTTTAGCGAACATCATAACATTCCCCCTTATACAGATATTACCTTTAATAGATAATTGCTTGTAATATAGATAAAAGACGTTTAAATTTTAATTTAGCGGGGTTTATTTTAATTTAGCGAGGTTAATTTTAATTTAGCGAGGTTAATGTTGTAATGTTCAATTATAAAATTCAATTTTCGAATATTTCGACAATGTCTAATTACGAATACATATTCTGTACAAAGGGCACAAATTTTTTTATCACATAATTTAAATCTTAATATTTAAGAAACGCTATGAGTGTACTATAAAAGTCGTAAAACCATTATTGTACAAATTCAACAATTTGATCAATTACATTGAACTTTTGATTCAGGCGTGGGAAATATAATTTCTAAGTCGCTACTTTTAAATATATTGAAAGAAAATTGTACCCAATGCTGTATATATACATAAAGTTCTATTTTATAAATTACTACTAGAATATAATTTAAATGTTTTAGTCTATTGTATCAATATAAAATACTGTCTATTAGTCATAAAATTTACTTGTATGTTAAATTGTACTCAAATTAATACTATATAAAATAGCGGAATTAAATTACCAAAATTAAATTACCAGATTAAAGAACGAAAAAAACGTACGGAACGAAAGGAATTTCTTACTGAAAAAAAACTGCGTTTTTTATAACAATTATAAGAATAAACGAAAAGTGCTCTGGGTGCCTCAAAGCCGGTGATATTTTAACAGGCTTTTTAGAAACTGAGAACACCTTGGCGCGAACTACTTTCGTGGCAGAAAAGGGGCCAAATACTTGTGGATTGCCGACTATTCGGATGACAAAAGTGTCAAAATTTTTCCTTTCCGAAAAGCCGAATAAACCTACATAAACATTAACATAAACCAACTAACAGTATAAGAAATATTACGTGAAATTGCCTAACAAAGTAGGAAAATACGAATCATTCCCAGGTAATAAGAATTTCATTGTAATTATTTTAATAGCCATAGATCATTTTAACAATGGAAGCCAATTTAATGCAATTATCTGCAAACAATTAAGATAATTTATCTTGATTTTTATGCTAATGTAACTATTAAAATTCAAAACCAAAGAAAATGGAGAGATTGTACTCGCTGCGACTTTGGCTAGTGTTTGCCACTTTGTTCTAAAATTTAAAACAAAATTATTCACCTTCTGTTTTATTTATTATTATTACTATTTCGTAGAGATTAATAGCGGTTTCCAAAAAACGCTTGAACGAAATTTCATGTATATTATTCACAAGAATTCCACAATATTCTCTATAATTATCCATTCACCAACTATTCCTACCGTGAAGTAGACAATTGTTGTTATAACCATTTAGGGTTTCAGTTTGAAAGGTTTAGTTGATGTTCCACTTTTATACTAAAGGTTTAAACCAAAGGTGACCATCTCAGGTCTCAAGGGTATCTACGCTTCTGTAATCAACTTTGAATAGAAGAGTTGCTAACCGCACTAATACTAACATGTACTAACAGGGATAATGTTATTAACAGTCCTATTCCTACAATCCTGTTACAAATCAACTAACTAATGGTTTTATTTACGACTAGATATAGTTGACAGTAACAGCAACAGTCCCAGAAAGGACTGGCTTTTTAACGTTTGTTATAAAATTATTAGTTTCAAGGGTCATTTGTAACTACTGCCTGTCCGACCCTCCGCAAAAAAACTACCAATAATAATAACTATTTTAAGCAATAAACATGAATAAATATAAAACAGCTTCTCTAGTAAGCAGCTAAACAGAAACATGAAGTTACGTTGTATGGTTTTTTCTACGTTCTTTTTTTTTGTTATAGAGATAAAATGGAACCAAGCACCGCGACGTACTACAGTTAAGCTGTTACGTTATAATGAGAGATGAGCACGTCCCATCTACGCGGTGGACGGAACCAGACAGCACGTCGAGATGACCATCTACCTGTCGCCTACCGTTGTCTGCGCTTCGCAATACTAACGCGTCAAGCGTATATCACACCTCTAACTAATGTTATTTTATATACAGCAAACATGTATTACTGTTACATATTTATAAGACAATTTTTTTTGTCAATTTACATTATGTTTAACGTCAGCAAGTGCATTGTTAATACACGATTTAATAGATATGGCAAAGCTCAGTTGACAGTGAAAGACAATCGCCGTTGCAATATTATCTAAGCGTATACACACACATAATTAGATGGATGGATGGTTACATGTATACATAATTGGATAAATACAAATGTATGGTCGTTGACCTCGTTTGTAACGATGTCGTTGAAAAGTTAAAGCTGTTTTCATTGATCGCAGACGCTAAGAAAGAGTGAAAACACCGTAAACGAGTCTTGGTCGTGTTTTTCGCGTCGTACATTGTAATTGCCCTATTATTCTATAGTTCTCAGTCGTACATCGAAATAGAAAACCGATAATTATAATGACTATACGCAAAAACACAACATGTACAGCGCACTTTATTGACTTTACAATGCTCGTATCTGATTTCAATCCATTATTTATTTATTGGATTGATTATTACGTATACATTTAAGGCATAAAGCACTGCCTTCAACGTATCAGTCATAACACTGTTGTTAAGAATGAACGAACATCGTTTGAAATGATAAAAGTAACTTTTTACTTTGAAATTATATCCCGAATTTAGAAATGGTATTTTAAAAAAAGGTAATTATAATCCCGAGAAATTTATAAGACAAACGAAACAACGCATCATATAATTAATTTTGAATATTTATTTACTTTTGTTGCAACCGAAGGCGTAGATTCATAAAATTATTTTTTGTACGATTTCTAGAAAGTGTGAATAATTTATTGTTTTGAAAATCGGTTATAATTTATTTTACATATTATGAATTTAAAGTTTTAGCTGCACCTAAGACATCTGGTTTAAACTCGTAATAGATTTGTTTACTGGAGATTCGTTGCGCAGCTGTTTCTGAGGACTAAGTTGGAGTACTTAAAAGCCTATCGTTATTGTGTTTCCTATCAGAAAAGTTGATTATACAAGCATTGCTGTTTAACCACAGAAATGCAAGACTAAGATGTCTAGAAGGTTCTATCATCTTTATGTGTAGGGGGACTGCAATTTAGGCTGGAATTATATTTAATTCCGTCCAAATAATATTATACATACATTAATAGCAAGTAATCGATATTTACGCCACAAATGTAAATGTATATGACTCATGCTCTATTGTCATTCAATAGTCTCCGAATGTTTACTATTTCATTTTCACATATTAAAACACTAAGGTGCGCTCCAGTTTGAACAACTGTTGACAGTCAGCGCCGATCCAGTACATTACGCTATGTTAATTATATACAGATACCTAAACGGACGCAGCTCTAAAAGAGGTCATATACCAACGATAAATCTTGGTGTATTTTTGCTAATAATAAAGGTTTTAAAGCTAAAAAAATGTTCTAAATGTAGTGAATTCCTACAAATTGTCTATGAATATGTTTCGAAATAGTTTTTTAAAGTTTTACAACTCCATGACAACGGTATTTAGTATTGTCTGTGTTGAAAATGTCGTTGTTGTAAACGTATTTCTAAGTTCAAACTTCTTAAGTAAACACCGAAAGTAATAATTAGCGGATACCTAATTCTCAGTACTAATGATACCATTAAAGTTTAGTTGTTTGCAAGATAAAACTGAACTCAATAAAGTCTAATTTATGTAATATTTCGTATATAAGAAGTATATAATATTGTAATACATTTGTATATAATATTTTGTATTAAGAATATTTTTATTATAATATTCTTCCACTATTTACAAAAAATAAACATGATAATACCCTACTGTGTTTGTTTTCGCCATGTCTTTGTTGTTTTGCTTTATTACGGTGCCGCGCATTTGCGATGTAAATGCACGCAACGATTCTCTCTCTCGCACGATATTTGATTAAATTAATATGAAATAGAAAAAAAAATGTATATTCTCACAAATGGACTTTCTACTACATCAATATTTAATTTGTGTACTATGTATTTTAATGAGCCTAACAACAAAAACAAATTATCGTTGGACATTAATTATGATAACATATTTACATATTTTGTTTATTTGTTTCTCGTTAAACGCATTATAATTATTATGCCGATACATATTAATATTGATTAGCTGTGCAAATCATTTCGAATCGAAGGTCACATCAATATTCGGCCTAGTTACTTAATACCTTAAGGTTTGATATTGTGAAAAAGAATCCTTGAATGGAAACATATTTGTTCTGGTTCCATATAAGGATACGACATTACGCCTTAAAAGTAAACAAGTTTTTAATACGTGAATTCGCACTGCAACCTTAAGCAAGAGACAAGTGAACTCACGATGCGATAACACCGTCGGTGTGCCCATTTAGGATTTAAATACTCCCGTAAAAGCTTGATGTTACCAAAACGGAGTCGAATTGGCAACTTCGATTTTATTCGACCGTAAGTTCACTGAGCTCCTTTTATGTTCCTCGAAATATAATATTAAAAACAAGTGTGAAATGTATGTGCGAGCGGTGGCGGGAGCGCATTCCTGCGGGTGGCGCGCGCGGGCCGAGCGCCCGCCGCCCACGCGCGCCCCAGAATAGCTACTTCATCTTGCTCGCGTGGAAAACAGCTATGCACAAATTTGTGCATGTCTTTGGTTTCCTGATGAGTAATATTAATCACTACCATTACTCATCAAGAAGGAACCTCGCTGGCTGATCTTATTCCTCGCAACCGGCGGCTGCAGCTTATTAAGTTCTTTTACAAAGAAAGCAATGTAAGAAATCGCAAGGGCCACTTCTACTTTTTCAGTAGGTTGGTTAATGGATATTTTCAATTGTTAGATTTATAAGTGTTAAAGGGAAAAAGAAATAAGCGCACCTCGTTGTTGTGTGTGCGTCTGGTGGGTATAGTGATGTTCGGTGCGCTGCACGTGCTCCTGCTGCTGCACGACGTGCTCGCGCCTCTCGGAGCGCTGCTCCGACCACCTGGACTGCTTCTCCATCACGCCGCAACCGCAGCACAATGCACAAAAAAACTCTCACTCGACGCTACTCGTCCTTATCGTATTATAGCGGTCGCTTCGGCGCTCGCCTAAAATTAAATAAATACGCCACTGCGATAAACTTATACTAGTCCACGGGTTCATTTAGCAGAAGTCAAGTCATTATAACCCAAGTCCAACAACCAAGACGTCGGTCGATTGCGAATAGTTAGCGGATAGTGCGGAGACTGCGGAGCCGGCGGATCGGGCGCTGCGCAGGCGCCGCGAGGGCGGCGGCGGGGGGCGGCGCGACCGAAATACGACGGGTTATTTCGAGACGAGCACTCCTGCGCGCCTCCCCACGCGACCCACGCGCCTCGCGCGCCCCACTCGCTGCCTCCCGCAACATTTTACATTAACGCAAACACAATGTCGTCAAAACCGCCCGACTACTGAATTTGCTGCAATTACACTTTAGGGCTAATATCAGGTACTGCTCTGATGACTGATGAACATATATTGTACCTACTTTCATAATTCAGTTGCTATAATTGTATCTAGTAATTAATATAATATTAGGGGATATAGGCAAAAATAAAGGAAGTCGTCCTTATTTGTTTGTGTACATATTTTTTATTACTTTTAGCAATATACAAGAAATAATATCACAGCGAAATACACTTATAGAATACTTGTAGTTTATTAAGAAATACATTAATTGAACTTTTTGAGTCATTGTGATAATCATAGGATCGGAAAGAGACTATTTTATTTACAATCATATTTACATACATTGTTTCGAAACCTCTTCCAACATACAACCAAATACTCCGAAACAATTTCGAGAGGATGGCCATTTACGACCACAGGTCCCAGATCGACTTTTTTAT
>DWED01000633.1:0-10687 GCA_018245795.1 Protelbella ruficauda | reverse complement strand
TTGTTCCGCCAGTTTTGGCAGCGGTGGTAGCTAATAAATGGACAGCTTCATTTTCTTTTTTAGTTTTTTCTGTTTCTTAGTAACATCAAAGGCAAATTTATTTCAGATGTAGAAAAAAGTTAATGTAGGCCAAGTGAAGTGGTCTTTGAAGCCCAAGACTTTTATAGCTGAACTGCTATGACTTTTCTGGACATTTTTCCCTACATATAATTTACCATTCTTGAAAGTTACGTTGGAAGGAATAATACCTCTAATAAACATTGTATTTAATTTTTGTAATAGTAATGATAACTAATACCTCCATGATTGTTTTAGTAATTATATCATCAGGTAAGCGACCTAGCAGAGTAGGCAGAGAATACTGAATGCTCTAAAAATCATTGTCTATACAGATCTGACTAGTTTAACCGCTTGCACAAATTTATGATTATCACTAATAGTCCTATTCTGATATTCCTATTGGATGTAGTTTGCGGGTGTCTATGGGCGGTAGTGACCATTTGTACTCGGCTCGTTTGCAAATTTATTAACATACAAAAAAACATGCAGAACATGTCTTCAAGGCAGTGCTTGAATAATTTTCAAATGAAATGTCTTTTAATATACTTTAATTTCAATAAATTTTCAAAGACATTTCGTAGTCGTATATCTGTTTAATTTCTATATATTATTAACATCAATACGAATTTAAGCAGCATATTAAAAATTAAACCAGAGGTCCCCAAATTGAGAATTTCGGCTATAAGCCCGATTTAGATTAGACAGTTCTAAATACAAAAATACATAAATTTTTCATAAATCACATCCTTCAATCGCTCTCTTCCGAATCTCAGTACGTTTCGCTACTTTACCACAGTAGAGACTCGATTAACATAACTAATTGATAATCGAATGTGTGAAGAAAAGCGGTTTTTGGACATATTACATAATACATTATGTTAGGTGCTTATTAAAACGAACACAAATAAATTAAACTCGTTAATAAAAATCAATGGTTATTAAAAAATGATTAAGAGGTGACATATTTTCTTAAATTATTAAAATAATGCAAACTCAATCAAAGTTATTTGATTCGGGTTAGCAGTCCGGATAATCGCGAATCCGTGTAACTAAGGACCGGGTTACCACATTAGTTATATTCTGTTCCTTCATACATGTATCACACAAATTATTCAATCTACTTATGGATATAGACAATAAGTGAACAGGGAATTAACCGCCGCTGTAGAGCATCCATTCACAATGAACGCTACAGATTTATCTCGACAACTGCCGTGCGTTTACGGGCAAATATTATTAAATTGACCACAATAGCCACCGAATATGGTAAGCTGAGTAATATGGCTTATGATACGTCTACCGGTGATTAATCACGACCTAGGTACGTAAGTGCAGGCACACCCGATAAATTGTATCTGAATGTTGTTTTGCTATGGTTGGGAATCAATTCTGTTTTAAAGGAATTGTCAAAATTATAAACATGAATGTAGACCGGTACTACTAATTACTTAACAAATAACTTACTTTGTTCCTTACAACAAGTAAATTAAAATCCTGCACAGGGTGTATTCTCGTATATTTCACAGGTTTATCGAAATACATCAGATAAGTACAAACATTTATTTTTAGTTTGAAATATACAGTTTATTACTTACATATATGGTCTTTTCAGATTACTTATGGTGTAGACAGAGCTCCGAGTGCCACATCTCTATATGTATAAATACATGTACCTACATCAAAACGTCACATCGCTCACATGAACTCGTCTAGTACTAACGGCTGATCCATTCCCGAGGGCTGTCAGACGGGGTGTCACAACTGACTCTTCGCGCCCGCTTTACCACTCGAGAACACTCGAATAGTGGACACTACAAACACAATGCCAGTAACTTGTGTCGGCAAACAACGTAGTAACATACGTTTTAGTCTCGTTTTGCACTTTATTAATGAAATAAATGATATTCTCTCGAAAATATAGAGGAATGTGAAAAACGAGAAATTTTAGTGTGCACATTCACTTCAGTCAAACGAATTATGATGTTCTATATTTAAAAAGTTAATATATGTACATTTATTTTTTAAAATTTATTACATGTATATAATTAAATCAGCCTGCAATATATTTATGTAACGCCAATAAAAAAACTAAAACAAAAACCTATAACTCCAAAATCATCTAAATAAAATTCAAAATGAAGTCAAAAACCTAAACACATTCCATTTCACAAGCGAGGTACAGCACAGTACACGAATCCGACGCGAAGGTAATATTCACATTCAGCCAGTGGGGATACAAAGGCTTCGGCTTTGCGGGGGGTCGCTCCAATAACGCATGGCGGGGTCTAATGTATACGTTTATCTTAAAAAATGAATACCAAAGAACAATGGGTATTTTTGTGGGCAAGTGCCCCTTTTCGTAAACGCGTGGGTGTTGATTTATGTAGTTCGCACTGGTTTCTCTTTCAAAACTCACACCGATTCTATCTGCGTTTGAACTCTGACGCACGCCTAAACAATCCCTAATTGCCTATGTAATTAAGGCAAAATTAGTTTCACAACACCCTGTATTTTCTTCGAGCTAGAGAAATTATTAATTAATAAATTTAAATTTATACTTAAGGTTCTGTTAAGTTTCAAGTTAGAGGATATTTTGATGAGCTTCAGGTTAATAGATATGTCGTTGATTTACTATTATACTTAAAGAATATTTCGTTTTAAAGTTTAAATCTTACAGAATGAAGTGTTACATTTTTAATCTCTTGTACGTTATTGAATTCAACTTAATAATACATGTATGTATGTACCACATGCTCAACCTGAGTCACGTCTGCAATCCACAAAGGGGTAGATAGAATCTATAATACACTCCTACGTGTTATCACTTACGTTTAACGTCCCATTGAATAGATGGTCAGTCTATTGTCCAGGCATAGATTCAGGCTTCAGACCACTGCTAGAAATTTTTAATAGAAATCTAAGTTAGAAAAATCCAAAATACCCGACCCGGGATTCGAACCAACGAGGCTTAGAATCGACTCCTCGTTATCAATTTTTGAGCCACCGAACCAAATAACCAACCTCCACAGCACATAAATTCCGCATTCGTCGAGGATTCCGTCAAAATCATCTGTCTACATAAATTTTTCGTCCAATTTCCTTCCATCAAGCGTAGTGCTTGCCAACTTGTGATAAGAGCGCTTACACACTGGTCGATCCGACATCGTTTGAACGGATGTACGATGATCTAAAATTGAGAATATGTACGAATTAAGGGCAAAGTATGATGGTATATATTTACAAATTCAGAACTAAAAAGATAGGTTTGCAATTAATTGAGTCAACAATTAAAAACTGTCACAAAATCTTAGTTACGTGATATAAAGAAGCAGATCTACATATCTCCATGTCACAGGGAACACATAAAGATAAATAAACGATCAAACATGTAATTATATTATCTTTCAGATAACTAACATGTGACAGATTAATTGACACTAACAGCCCTAATCTTGCAGGCCTGTATGGGGTTGATAACTGTCCGCTTCTCTGCTATTCACCACACTTAAAAAAGCTATTGTAAAACCAATCACATCCAGTATTTTGTTCCTAAAATTATTCAATTTATAATTCAAATAGGTATACCAAGGTTTTTCAGCGTTCGTATTACGGATAAAGCGCCCCAAGCTTCGCAGTTTGTCTTGTTTTTTAATAATAATAACGATGTTTATCATATCTTTTACATTGTTAACAAATGTTGAATGGACAGGTATGTATTGTTATGTCCCATAATACAGTCACGTTGTCAACCCTATTTGCCTTAATCTAGGCAGACATTAAAGAGTTCCACTGGCTACGATCCTAATAAACTTCTTTAACCTTTTTTTATATTCATCAAGTCCTACATCAACTTTCAGCTCAAATCGAATTTGACCAAAGTATGATTACTTACATAAGCCTATCGTATAATAAATAATCAAGATTGAATAAATCAGTAGGCATTATGGGCAAAAACCTACGTATGTCTAGCAGTGGAATACGACGAACCAATGATGTGAATAAATCACTACTAAAAAGTAAAGCAGCCAGTGTGCAAGGCACCTTAACCGTTCATTAACAAATCCAATCATCGGACACTAACGCGAGATTTAATCCGCTTTTAATTACCCACCTGACAGATTGACAATTTTCCATTTGTACGCAGAATTGAGTTTTTATTCGGATTCCAACAATTTATCTTACTAAGGAATCGATAATTCGAAATCGTTTTTCTACGAATCGTTTGAAAACCGACGATTGGATTTCTACGTGTTTTTAATTGAAGTTCTGATTAATGTTATCATCGAACAAAAACGCACAAAAAACACAAATTTAATTTTCTCTCGCGTAAATAATTCGCGGGTACCGATTGTACTTCAACGATTCATCTATAGCCGTGTTTAATTCGTTCTGAGTAATTAAAACTAAGATTACTGTACTCTTTGTATCCTTTGAAATCTGTCACAGATGGATTACAGCTCCTGTGGACTAAATTACAATATTTCATATCCTTAAACGCGTCTGCCTGCCGCATGGAAAAATAATGTTTTTATTTACAATAATAAGACACATCAATGATGGTAACAACATTGTAACTACGTTCATGTCGCCGTTGGACGCGACGGGTTGATCGCGGTATCGCGAAGTTGCCCTAAGCACAGCTGAATGACCTAACTGTCGACAGGCAGCAGTTTGGGCGGTGCCAGAAGCTGTGCTGTGCGATATCCATCCGACATGTCCAGCGTGGGAATTATGGGTAAAGCCCCGTTCGTGGAGGCTTATATTCAGCGGGCTGATAATGATGTCAATGATGTTTTTTGTTAATTGTAAGTTTGCCATTTTTTTAGCATTAAAATAAATAAAAAATGGCAAACAAATAATAAGATGAACCCACTAATAAAACATTATTTATATACTTACCTCAGGGAAACCGGTTGCCACATAAGCCCACCCTTACGACATTACAGCGAGAGGAACGAAAGGTCAATCCGGGTACAACTGATTGAATAAAAAGGTAAAAAAACACTCCAAAGTACAATATTGATCGGGGGACCTCAGGACCAAATATGTTTAGGTGACTGAGACTGTCTTGCTTTTTATTGTCTCTGAAACCGGCGTTTTGTATAAAAAGACTGATGAATCTAAAAGAAGCACGTCAGGTGTAAGAAAGGAAGTAGGAAACCAGTCTCTGTCCACCCCGTAGAAGATCTGACGTGACAATATAGTAAAAATAATCACATGAACAGAGAGAGATGCCAATAAATAAATTATACTATTAGTAAATTTATTGAATTTTTCAGACAGAAAATAGTAACAAATAAAAATAATTGAATCAGCAACGTCCTGTGAAAGACGACAGTGCTTCCATCTAGGTACTAGTGCTGCCAACTTGGCAAACGAGCTGTAATTCGTTAAGAACATTGTGCCACTACCCGCATTAAAAGACGCTCATTGCGTATGTTTATTCTATATAAACCAAGCATCAAATGATACGGGAGTTCCTTAACGTCCACATTGTAGCACAGTTCATCATCATCATCATCATCATCATCATCATCATCGTCATCATCATCATCATCATCAATATCATCATTATTATCATCATCATCATCATCACCATCATCATCACCATCATCATCACCATCCTCATCACTATCATCATCATCATCATCAGCCTACTTCCTTTCACTGCACGTCAACAGTAGTACAGTCAACAATTGGATATGTCAACTACAATTGTACAAGCGAAATTATAGGGAGCCGTTTATAAAGAAATCTACGTCAAGATCGGTAAAACATCCAGATAAAATCTACAAAGCCTCGGAGTTTTCTATGGCTCTCACAATAGAGTCTAGGCGGCGAAAGGCAGTCGCGCGATCTGATGACGTCAATTGTGAGAGCGAACTTCAGCGAATACGTTGGAGGATGTGGAGGAGGGATATTCTGGCATATTTTTCCCGGAACTCCAAGTTATAGAGCTATTTCTATTAGAACATATTTTTTTTTATTTTTTCTTCATTGTTGATAAGAGTGGTCTGAATAACAAATGGGATTTTCTACCAGTCAACCTAGGTGATCATGAGAATTTTACATAGTGTGCACCTAATTCTCTGAGTCTGAAGACATCTAATAATTGAAGGAATACCATTCTGTTTTATATAATTGCGATGAAACCAGCAAGTAAACTGATCTACTGTGGATTACTATTAAACCAAATGTTTAGAAAGAAATATCTTTCAACAACGAGTGATGTAATGGAGAAAATTCACGTACATATGCATAGGAATTATCGTAGCAGTCATCTGTGTCTCGTTCCTGTTTGTTTCCTACTTATTCCAGATGAAAATAACATATGTATAGAAAATAACAAATAGGCGACTTAAAATTAACTGTCAGTAACGCATGTTTTCGACATAAAACACAAATATTAAGCCTCGACAAACTTCCGAATTATTCAGATTTAAATATTGTATATTCTCTAGAATAAATCTATCTGCTCAGACGAAACGGCTTATACAAAGACTTGGTCCCGACCCTTTTAGGGTTAGTACCTAATAATACCACTGTGTAACTCCAAAAATTTCTGTCAGAATCAACATGTATAGAGCAATAAATACACTGAGATAGAATCGTTGAGGAAAATATAAATTATGTAAAAATGAACAGCAGTAGAATTTTTGAGGCAACAGGTTTATAAATTTCTGTGTGTTTTCTTCCAAAAAAAGTTCAAAGTTCCAGTTCCAAAGTTCCAAAAAAAAATCCATAGTGAATTAAATTAGAACATACGTGATTACTAATTAAACATTTTTTGTATATGAGCGGAGCGTGTGTGGTCTTAAAGATGATCAGTACGGCGTGCGCCGAAACGGGTTTGTGGATGCGCACCCCTGGATCCATAAGTACTTCTAATAAACTCCCATCTTCTTGTGGTTGATTCAATAAAAATATGATAAAATTTTCGGAGCATCATACGATAGTACTTTTAAAGTAATTTAAAAGACCTCGTTTTTATTTTACTATTAAAAATATTATGTAACAAAGAAAAGACTTAACCCTGTCAATATGAGAAGAGACTCATATTCCAACAGTGGAATGATAAATGGGTCGATTATAACAAAGAAAAATTAAAGTACAAGCTTTACAAATAAAAATAAAGCCAAATGTTGCATAAACTGTTTAATCATAAATATACATTTTATAAATAAATGAAAATGAATTAATTGATTTTATTGCTATTAAAACAATATTGTGTTTATACGTTCACCATTTTATCGTTACCAGAATGTAGGTTGATGTACATTATGTATTACGAATTTTGTTATGATAAATTCCTATTATGTAAACAGTTCTTTGGATTCGCGTTAAATATGTAAATTTCCTGGTTCGCAAACAAGCCGCAAGCAATGGATGAACTTTGATTCCAAGTTCCAGCAAAATGCATAAATTTGTGGGTTATTCGTGGACACTGAATATGGATTTATTATGGAACTTTGATAGTATCTTGGGAATTATTGTTCCGGAGGAATGTATTTCAGGAAATTATTCTGCACGAGGAAAGTCTTGTGTGCTGAGTCAGGATAGCTTATTACGGTGCGGGATTATATGTATCGCAGACGTGAGTTACCAGGTACCGCAACTGCGATACCGGCTACTGAGACCAGACTAGGTATCGCGCTTATGATACCTGGTCTGATCTCAGTAGCCGTTTGACTACGGGTATCTTGCTCGCCATATGGCACGGTATTGGTATACCCCATATTCATCTTTAACAGAAACATATGTTTCCATTAAAATACTCTTGTTCAAGCTAACACGTATTTTTAACTTGAATATATTTCTTTTAATGTTCTTTTTAGGCCAAATATGAAATAGTTTTAACTTTGCAAAGAATACTGAAATGGTAGTTTTAACTTTGCAAAGAATACTGAAATGGCAGTTTTAACTATGCAAAGAATAGATACTGAAATGGTATAAATACTTATATGAAACTTTCAGAAAATAGTCCAAAAAGTATTTATTTTCCAACCTGTTCTAATTTCTTAACAAAAACATTATTTTCTTAACAAAGTTCCTACAGTAAGAGACAGGTTTTTACGAAAAAATATTACCTTAAAAATATTTTAAAACATTCATCTTTAATTATAATTACTAAGAAATTATTTTTTATTGATGGCCAGCGAAGCGTACGATGAATAGCTACAATATAAAAAATTAAAATATCTAGAGACCTAATACAATTCTAATAATTACCCGGTAATCAAAATAAAAAAAAAACATTTAAAAATGTTTCCTTGGAAATTCCAAATTAAAACTTCAGCAAACAACATTCGTCAATAAATCCAACAATAAACTGTTCGTCGCGAACTTCGCGAACATTCTCCAGAAACGACCTTGTCAGTTGCTAATTCCGAGAATCCTAATTATTTAATAAGACCGACGGTTATAAAAGAACGGCGGTTCTCGCGCAATAAGGTATAATTAAGAACAATTGTGAGAGGGAAAAATTCGGGCCCTTTGTACTTGTGTTTGTAGTCATAAGCAGAATTGTCATAATTGATAACGGGATTAGACTTTGCCCTTGAGCTTTCGAGATGCCAATTACAAGACGAAAAATTGATCTTGAAATTGTTCAGACAGATTTCTTATATATTTATAGTTTCATTTGTACCAGAACATGTCTTCTTTTTTAGGTACGCCTTCTTATATTTTTATTTAAGTGACCATATTGATTTATTACCACTCCCATATTTAATACTACTCATGTAACAGTCGTGTTCACAAAATTTTTGACTTAAATGTGACTTGCCTGAATAATGAGGAAAACATCGCGAAGAACTCTGAAGCCGTAAAGTTTACCAAACGTTAGACGTGGGAGGTATTGACCAACCCGAACTTGACCATCCTGGAAGACTATGGTGTTAAAACGATTAAAGAGTTAAAAGTGTTTTTAAAGGTAGAAACAAGAATAGTAAAGTAGATACAGAATTAAATTAAATTTCCCATACCTTTCTGACCGAAGCCCAAAATTTTACATGGCAATATATCCAATAATGCATTAGCCGATGTACTCACGAGTTAAATTAACACAACTATGCATTGATTTCCAAAATGTATCCTGGAAACTTGGATATCGGAGTTAATGAAATTCAAATCCATCCAATTCATAGTGGGTATCATGATGATGTGGTTGAAAATTGTTTCTGCATTTCGCGGCAAACCGACAACTGAATGCGGAGCTCATTAGAGTTGAAATCAGTAGTCCAAAAAACTATTCACTTTGGAATTTACATTCATTCGCTTAAAATATTAAGTTAAGATCTGATGTCTATTGTGTAAAGACGGCTATCGCTTTTTTACGTGATGCTATCATTTAGCATCGGTATCCAGTTGTATGGAGAAAGTGTAAAGGAAATTTCTCGAAGACTTGCTGCTACATGGTCAAGAAGAGACGAAACAGCGGCGGTGACAGTTCTGCAATCTGACTTTAGAAAAACTATTTCAGCAACTGTAATTCGTTTCCATAAAGAAACAAAAGATTCCAACAATTGCAAGATCAAAGGGAGCTGATTGTAAATGAAATTCGCGCAGTAAATTAACTTCTTGCATTGGCCGACTTGTCCGTGGTCTTTAGTTTTAAACGAGTGGAGACTAGCAATTGTTGGAACTTGGATCCAACTAATAGAAGTAGAACCTCAAAGAACTTCGCACAAGACCGTGTCAGAAAATGTAAAGTTTCCATTGAAATTTTAAGTGAAGCGTAAAAACTCAAATCGGGTTTTATTTTGAATGCTTCATTCTAAAAATTGTCGGGAGAAGTTGCGATGGTTTGGGTGAAGATATATTTCATATATTATCAAGATATGATAGAACGCATAACTTATAACCTTCCAATTTATTTCAAGAAGGCGTTCTGATGGATCTAGATCCGCCCATCCATCTGCAAATATATATTGGAAATTGTGATATTTGACATTTGCAGATTACCTTATAAAAGTATAACAGCAGGACGCATTGCCCGACGAAAACCAATTTCAAGTTAGACCTTAGTTATTACGGATCTCACATCCATTGTAGTTTGACCTTTACTTGTCAGAGAGTACAAGTCAAGATTAGTTTATAATATTCGTATTTTTAGATGTGGCATGTACCATTAGATTTACTTTATGTTTGTTAACAAGAAATTACTGTTACAAGAATATTAAAAGGCTTAGAAAAGCATTTGATTACCTATCTAGTCCCTTTTCTAGTCCTAGTATTAGCCCCTTACCGTGTAGGCAGAGAGCATCGAGTGTCTAACGTCTCTGCCCTTATTTGACCGAGCGTACTTATTATACCATCAAATTGTCTGAAGTTATTTTATTATTCCAGTATACAACATATATTAGGAGTAAATACATAGAGGACGAAGTAGATTTGACTATAACTTTACCCAAAGTTAAATTTCATTATTATCCTAAATCGAATTCGCTTCTGATATATAACGGGATTAGTCACGGGATACGTGCGAAAGGATTGTGTGCTTGTGTTAGAGCAGTACATTTGTGTTAGTTTCTAACCTGCCATTTAACATACGCAAACGCATGACCACACACACGCGCACATGCACACGCACACGAACACGTAAACGCACACGCATACGCATACGCAT
>DWED01000632.1:0-10688 GCA_018245795.1 Protelbella ruficauda | reverse complement strand
CCCCTGATTTAAACCCAGGTCCTCCCGATCAGCAGTCGCGCTTGCAACCACTCGACCAACAAGGCAGTTAATTATTTGTTGTTTTAGTTCAAATGTAATTCCCGTTTTATACATGGTTAATTTAATTACGAATACCATTACACGTGCAATATATATATCAACTTGCGCGGATGTCGGTTGCGGCAGAATTGCGTTGACGAGAAACTATTGCCTATAGTAGTACATTTGGTAGTTAAATCGATCTACCCCCAGTTTTGTTGTTTGATTTTTAAGCAAATCGTCTGGTAATAGATATATGTAGATATTACCATTTAAGGGTTTACATCACACAACGTCTTTTAGATCTTAGAAAGCACTATATGTATATGCAAATGTCATATTTTCCTTCCTTCCTTCCTTCCTTTAGTATTCCATATCTATGTGTCTAACAGTTGGAATATGTAAATTTAATTTTCGTTAAAATTATAACATCCATTGAATTGTCTAAAATTAGTATTACATATTATACTAACGCATTAAAATTATCGTAATGAGTAAAATGGAATTTAATTCAAAAATTTACTCGTTAAAATGTTTTGAGTTTACGCTTTCGGTTGTGAAAACAAGTGGTCTAAAAATACTTCCCAGGCAATGTTTTGCGAAAGTCTGCTCCCAGCGGATGTTTGACGCTGGTATAAATATCTGAACTAATGCACCGGACTATAGTCTAAATATTAACATACTGGCTGACAGACTCAAATAAGCTGAGCGATTGTTTATTGACTGAGAAAGCATTTTACTTGCGACTCTTAGACAATATGAGTATAGACAACTATTAGACATTTTTGTCAAATACGAGGAAAGAGAACATAATATACCAGGTATCTGTCATACAGATTATTCATTTCTCTCACAAAGATGTCTTGTCATACATATAATGAACAAAAAAAATATATTCAAAACCTTTGGTCTTTATATTGCTTGGCCTTTGAAGAAATACTCGTATGTAGATAGATATCTGAAGTCCTGCTCTTTCGCATTTAAATTTTAACAATTAATAGGTGATAATAATTAATTAATCGGTGATACTAAAATAATTGTTCGGTTGTCACGTGATTAGCGAATCCAATTGTTAAACCTATGGGTGTGGTTTCGATACTCAGGCGGGAAAAACATTCGTGTGAAAAATTATCTACGCAAGAATTTTTTTATAAACTTAGACATAGTATTTTATCAACTGTCTGGTTAGCATAACACAGGATCTACCAAAATCAGGATCAGCGAACCTCACGTAAAATGTTCCTAAAATTGTTTCTATTATAACCACATACATGAAATAATTTGCTAACGTCTAATGGAAAGGACTCATGAATAATCGTGGCCTTATCCTTTCGCACTGGTAACATTAAGTCCGTAATCTTCACACGTGGATCGCGAGTTAAACCAAGTTTCTTCGCCTCACTGTTTTATGTATGAACTACTGTTGAAAACATTTTCGAGGATTTCCTTAACGAGTAGTATCATTGTGTAGGGCTTACTGATTGTGGTAAAATATGAACTTCGTAATATTCAAAGGCGCTAAGAATATACCAGACAACATTTTTAAAATACGAAAGTACTCCTACACATTCATATACAGCTAAAAGGCAATTTTTCTCTACACTATATGCGAAAAAAGTGCCATGTTACTCCAAATGTTTGATTTCAGACCTTTTATTATATTTATTCCTTTCGATTGTACTGTGATAAGCTACTATAACTAACGGCGAACTAAATGCCCAGAAACGTTCGGCACATGTATAGGCAGGTGAAAAATGAGTATTAAAATTGTTTTTTATCACTATTAGCTGTCATTTACTAATTTGTATACACACGTGTAAAACAAAACCTGTCACAATATGACATAAGACATGTAACGCCATCTGTTGATCAATAATGTAACAACAATGCACGACTACATTTTCCATAAAATCCTACACTAAAGTAAAACATTAATATTTATCATACGACAAAAACATTGAATCTTTCAGTAAATTGTGACTTTTTTAATTTCTAGAAAAGTTAATTGAACTAAATGGATAGCTAATATCAAGGGAGTCATTAATTGATGATTACCGAAGCGCGAGCAACATTAATTACAATAATTAAAATGCAACACGATTTAGTACTTCAGTTCAGACATCAATATGATAATTAGATCGACACAATGGATTCGAATATTGTAATGAGCTGGAAATAGTTGGAAACAGCGGAATAACAACTAAAATTGTGTACAAAGCGGAATATATTAAAATAATGGATGAATTATTTTAATCCGATTGACAGATGATATAAAGGTAATTCGTTCTGCTACTCTCCAATATTTCGCTAATTTAAATGTCTATGAAAGCGCTCGTAATTCCGACGAGGTTGCAAATTGTATCTGTTACGGTAAGCAACGTTTCGATTGGTCGGCACTTGGATGGGTGACTGGTAATTGTATGAATATTTCTGTGGCGTGGAGAGCATGTCAGACCGTTGCTGCTGGTTGTTATAGTTATAAGTTAAAGGTTAAACCTTTTAGAAGACCTTGAGGGTGGTTCGAAATGTCTAGATTAACACGTTGGCAACTAAGCCATATCACGGCTATTCTGTACTTTAGTGAACGAGGCATCCTAAAACATCTCCACACACTGCCGTCTGAAACTAAAGTAGAGCCTGAAACTGGAGCAGGATGGTTGGAAATGCTCCACAATCCTGGCAGTTATGGGGTAATCGTATCTAGAAGTAGGACATTAAAAAGGTCACACATAACATTCAAAAGTATTTCGAAATATGTAGGAAAGTGTACTAATGTCATATTATATAAAGGTTATTCTTACAGCTATTACACTACAGCCGTCTTTTGCTTGCACATTAATTCAAAATTCTTTACAGATATTCCTAATCTGATTATTTCTATGTGTACAAAACATATTCATTTAATATTGTGAAACCATATGTATGCACGATGCACTCTTTGTGTTCACGCTACGCTCGTTATATATAAAATTTTCATATAAAACAACAAAAAGAATATTGTAATACCAGAAATTATACCAACATTTAGTACCCAAGAAATTCTCCAAAGTTTAAACGAAACCGCTTAGCAATTTAGGAAGCTTAATCTTGGCAACAAGTTTGGGAAACGTGCGGTGGCTAAGTCATCCGAGGTAGGTATTTTAGAGCACTGCAATTTCCCTGTCAAAAGTCCTAGGCTCACAATGAAAGCATTAATAATAGCAACAGGAAAAATTAATAACCAAATCGGTCAAATTTTTAACACAGGTACCACATAATCATCGTCAATCCTTAAATCGTTCCTCTGTATCTCATCACGTATCTCATCTAAGAACGATAAGAAATAAGGCCATAATAGATGATTATAGCAAACTTACATACTTCTCTTCAGTAGACATAGGTATTGACAATTTTAAGAATAAGATTGATGTGTACTTGAAACATTATTGAAAATCACAACAGTTTTATTGATATTATTTCAATGCGAGTTATACAGTCACATTAAAGTGAAGTATTTGGCAGCTTCTTAGAACGTAAAATACAACGTCTGCCGTTTGAACGCGCACGTTAGGACAATCGCATGAAGTACTAATACAAACAATTACGTATGCATATTCCAGACAACAACATGCAATGGGGATTTCCTAAGATTTGCATAAAAGACAACAGAAATACAAAATTGTATAGATGCTAATTTTATATTCCAACGTGATTTTATATTCAAAAACTTCCCGCTGCTGGATTGTGGCCAACAACAATTTGAACTCGTTTATCAGATTAACAGAAAGAAATCTGAATACTTATTAATCCGGTAAAGTGATGGTTTCTGAAATTCTGAAAATTCGCCACTACCACCTACGTACAATAAACTATGATCGTTTTAGGTTCTTGGTTTTTATGTAATGCAATTAACCTTTTATAAATGATCTTGAAAAAATATACTAACCCTGGGGTCACGTACCTAAAATGACAAAACTAATGCGAGAAAAGTAGTTTCATAATACCAATTTGGCGGGCATAATATTAAGAGAGAACGGCTGACGACCAGAAATATTTTTGATTATTTTAACAGTGACAGAGTTATTATAAAAAATGGATATACGGGTAGTGTCAAACACAGCAGCGACGAGTATTTGAATAAGGTAAAACTTTAATGAATGAACATTGATTATAGTGCCGTCAATATGACCTAAGATGTATTACCGTGTGAGAATATCGATACAGTATGTGGAGCGAGATATGAAGAACGCATTGAGTTTCTGCAATATGACACCGAGGTCGGTCGTAATGAACTTTGTAACTGACCCATATAGCTATATCACAATGGTCTAGCGTCAGCTAGCGACTTATTAGTAATATCTCCACTTGAATAGGACACTGATGACACGAGAAATAAAATACGAGATTCACTCTTATTAAAAGATCTTATGGAATATTCAATGGGAAATTAGGACGGAATTGAAATCCAACTGCTTATCAGGTAAATTTTTTTTATTTAATTTGCATAAGCTTTATTATGTTAGTGAGTGTAACCAAAAGACAACTTATACTAACGGTCCATTTATCTGGTTTGACTTTAGACTGCATTAACGAAATAGTATTGAAAAAACCTTTAACTTTTAATATATCAAAGAAAATTAAGATATAGCGCTCTTTCCGTAAAAAAGAATCAACCTGAAGAATTATGATGAATACAACATTAATCGAGCTGACATATAAATAACCTTTCAAATCCGAGGTTAGGATTCTTCAATCTACACTTTCAGGTCGAGGGTTGAAAAACTCGTCTCACTTCGCTTCACAACAGAAAATACTTGTCCTACTTCGTTTAACTTTTAAATTATTCCCGGATAAAGCAGCCCAGAGGTCCGTACAATGTTACTGTCACCTTTATTTTCTCTTTCGTTTGCTCAATTAATTTTAATCGGGCCTTAACAAAGCTCTCAACCCAAAGGATTTCAATGTTTGTTATTATGAAAATTTCTTCATATTCTCTCGATAAGAAATTTTTACAACATTCATTGAAATTCTCTTTGAATATCCAACGAAAATGGTGTCGGCTTTAAAATTCTATAGTAATCAACGTATGAATAGCTTTTTGTTCCTATAAATATCCTGAAAGACCCGTCAATTATGCGCCGGGAATGATTGTGCGCATTGGCTATAAACAAAATTGATTGATTATCCGCGAAAACAGCTGCGGAGCAAATGCCCATTTTTTTAATGAGTGACCTCGGGCTTCAGCCGCGGCTCAGTGAAATTTATATCCCTCCACGCGTTTTTCCTAATCATCTTTGATGATAGTAACATTCACTATTTTCATTATTTTCTTTTCATACCTGATTTTTTTGTGTATTTATCTCCCGCCAAGACCTTCGGTTAATATGTTGGCCTTCTGTCCTATGGCAACTAATGAAACTTTTAGTTTTCTGAAACATTTACATAACTCCACTATTTGTCACGAAGGGTCAGAATAAGACTACACAATTATCGACTTTCCAACTAAACGAATAACATTTTCAACATGTTACAAAGTAACTTCCTACTTCCTAGCTTAGGTCAACACACTGAATATCCAAATAGCAACAACGAATTTTTAGCCCCACACAAGTTTTTTGCGAATTCTATTGATTTATCCTACCACTAAACACATTCTCGTTACATACACATCAACATGTCAAGTCCAAGTACTAAACTTCAAAGAACTATACGAAACCGCAAGAAAAACTCAAAGCGAATCCTAAACATTTCATTTAGGGTCAGCATCGGAACAAATTTGAAAAATCTAGGCTTTCAGAGAGTAATGCTCGTCCAATACTAAACCTTTATCCTAAACGTTTTTTCTCATCTCCTATAAAAGTAGTTTCATAGTTCGGAACTGAAAAAATACTCTGTCGAATGTCTAATCAGACAACCTAAAATGTTCTTCCTTGGAAGATTTCCAAAGCGAATTGAAAGATCGGAAGTTCCATAGTGACAGTGAGATTGTAATAAGAAATGTTGCTTTTAAGGAAAATAAAACAATCAACGCTGATCTATACGCAGCTTCGACGCGGATTCGATCGAACACAATCAATTTGATCTGTGAATTTGTTCCCTGGATCAGTTCATACTACATATTCTCGCTTATTGGCAAAACATAGTACTACACACCGACAAATAAACTAGGGCATGTGTATGAGGATATATAATTAGAGTACTTGGTGTATTGTTCTCTATTCTTTTGACCTTGTACAAATTAAACTCAATTTAATGCGCTCCGTGGCCGGTATTCTGTACACATAACAATTTTAACATCTATTCCTAAATAGGTAAAACTAATATTAGGACTAATATATTAATAAAAATTTATACAGGTTTTACATTTGAAATCTTTTTATATTAATATAAAAACATGTTGATTCATTCTCGGATGGTACAATGAATTTTATAATTATTATATTTTAACAACTCGTGCGGTTATCTGATTCTAAATTAAACAGAGCATGTGCTACTGTAACCAGACAGTTAACAAGCTACATATACATATACATTTCTAAACACATACATATGTAGATATTTTTCAAACATGCAGGAGTAATAATTGAATTTTTTGGATACACGAAATTGTATAACCTGTGTTATAGAAAGTTTTCTACGTATTATAAACGCAAGTAGCGTGCACCGGGGCATGCAAGTTTAATAGCGATGTGATGATATTGCCGCCGCTGTGACTGCGATAATGATGATGATACGGAAATAGATCTCATGTTCAAGAAGAGTTACTACTACTGCCACATTATTAGTTGCCATTCATAAACTGCACTTTGTTATTATTATGTCATAACTCTACGTTCCTTACGGGGTGGGCAGAAACCACGAAGTGCAAAATGTGTCTAACCTAATTGACCTGACGTTCTTCTTCTACACCCATCACTATGTACGCCGGTTTCGAAAACTTTTGACTGCATCATCCGCTAGATGCATCATTGTACCATATCTTATATACAACAAGGAAATTAATAAAATGTTTTATCTCTAGTTATCCAAAAACAACGGAAATAAAAGAAGTCTCGAAGTCGACTCCGAGCCGTCAACTGTGCTTTAGTTCATTTAGTGCGCGCCGTTCCAGAAATCCCGGGATCTCGTTTACATATTGGCTCCCGCGACGCTGGAGACATCTGTTTATTGGGAACGAAGTAGAGTATAGCAAATTTCCCTTTTTACTAACTTTACCGATTATAAACGCTCTTTGCTTTATTCCTATCAATGCGATGATTCAGGCATATCTCTAAATGCCTGAATGATGCTTGTATTGTCATGATGACCCCGTGATCTAAGCTAAGGTTGCTAGAATGTTTCAGAAAAGAATGACAAAACACACATACAGTGCGAATGTTGATGGATATGTTGAGAGAAACTAAAACTCGTCTGTCTACCCCGATCAAATAAGTCAGATACAGAAACTGGCATGCATGTATGAAGAAAGTGATAAATGTAAAAGAAGGACGTCAAGTCTTTAAGGATTGAAGCTCTCTACCTACCTCATAAGTGATTTGGCGTAATGATTTAATAATAATACAATACAATTTTTGTAAAATTCGAAACGTATAAAAGTGTATGGACCAATAAAAAATATTCCAACATAAAAGATTCTTTCTTTCTGTAGGTATAATTATGAGCGAAAATTTTCTCTGTATACCTTTTCCTAACTGGATTATGCTGTTCGATACGCACGTCGCCACTTTGATCTCTTCATCTCGTTTATATTTCACCTTCTCTGACACCCAGAAATTCCCATAATACTGTCTAAGTCAGCATAGCGGCAACAATATACCGTGCAATAGTATCAGCTGCTACCCAATAGTCATTAGTCTCCAGTAGCTGATGGATTGTCGAAGTTTGGTTCTCAACATAATATAAATATTCACTTAGTATGGAAATGTCTCAAGATATTATTATTATTTATTATAGTCTTTAAAGAACAACTTCACACAGATGATAATCTGTCAAGTGCTCATTATCAAACTGAAATCATATTGCAATATGTTTAATTTTTTTATTTTAATTGGGTTATGGACGTTAGGTTGCCCTCCAGTTAGGTAGAGTGACGATATAGGCAAAATGGCTGGCAGTGGTTGGATGCGAAGAGCTGAAGATTGAGTTTAGTGGCGTGCCATTGGAAAAGCCTATGTCCAGCAGTGGACGGGAGTAGGCAGATAATGATGATGATGATGAGACTTACGAACATTTTATAGAAGACATTACATATGTATATAAGACTCCACGAAAAAGCATTTTCTTTAACAAAAGGAATCATTGTACACTCATATAATAATTAGCTATATTTGTCATATTTACATCCCGTGTTGTACCATTAGTATAATAAATGATGAGATGAAAGACGACATTAGTGAAATAATAAAACATAACATAGCTACTTTACTGAGAAAAGACGAGCTCGATGGGGATTCCGTTTGGATCGTAAATGTAATAAAACCTGAAACGACTGCAGCAATTTTCCATGAAAACGCATAAGCACAAAAATTGTATCACCGCTCCCAAGTTGCTTCACTTCAAATTAAACACACTAACTGTCCGCAATATTGCTTTTATTAAGTTAATCATTAATTATTATTAGGGATGGATCATAAAACAGTCACACTTAGTAGAGCTGCAAATGCAGCCTTGTAAAGTTTCCATCGATAAAGAGGGGGTAGCAAGCGAACTAAAAATAGAACTGAAACAATTCAGAAAACAAATTTAAGGAATTTGCAAAGAATTTCATTTCCACCTTTCATTACTCATAGTATTAAAATTTTTTTAAAACTATTAATGGCAAAATCTATTTTAACTACTTTGTTACCGTTCCTTTCAACTACGTTCCGATCATTATCCCTGAATGGCGAGTTTTATTTAATTCACAAGCTACGACATCTGTCTATTGGAAGAAGTAAAATAAAATGGAAAATGATCAAACAAAAACAATTAAATGGGTCATCTATAAGCAGGTTTCTCTGCGGTTCAAAATATACGAGTACGAGTACATAGTTTCAGTCTCAGTCACGAACTCGCTGCGATCGTCAGAAGTTTATAAAATATAAGCTTGAATAGGTTCGAAACAAGTCGGGCTCTCGCGAAAAATCATATGTGAGTTAAACCGGCAAATAATTTAATTATCAATGTATATAGGAAGCAATAATTCTAATCACGGTTAATATAAATCTTTATCATCGGTAATTGAATCGCGACATGAAGAATGCTTAAGATAATTTAATTCTTATCTTTGCTTTCAGAATTTGTGCATATTTTCTATTGTATAGACATGCAGTCTAACTATTAATGAGTGAATCATGCCAATATACGCGAAGGCAGCAAAACTGCCAAAGATTCAATAGAATTCCCAGCAACATTTAAAGGACATTCATATACTTCTGACGCAAAAACATTAAGACAGAATATTCTAAATTTCCTTTAGATACAGAAACAGCTGTTACTGAAATAAGGTAAAGCATTAAAAATTATTGCTTTATCTTCATTAAATCTATAACACACGAAAAAACACTTATTATTATAAGTAACATTTTTCTGTTCTCTCATTCCATATAACTGGACACAATTCCTTATCTATCAGCGATCCTACGCGAATGATCAATTTATGGGGACGTCATAGCATAAATAAAAGATACATATGACAACAAGAGGCCACTCTGTCATTGGAACACGGGTCTTTGTCTTTATCGACATATCGAGTCCGAGGACAGCTATCCATTGGCGAGTCGTTCATTCGGAACAATGTGTCTGGTGTTTTCAAATTCATAATCCACTAACGAACTCAAAAATTCCTTTTTGGCCTTTGTTTAGTTTCTTCATCACGAGCAATTGTACAAAAGTAGTAGGGAAATTGCGTTGTAAACTGTCAGCGGTTTTCTTCGTATTTTGATCAGCACCGTTGGAATACGAGCAATGGATTGTAACTACTGTTTCTGCAGGCAAACCTGCCATATTTTATAAGCCATTTCACGATCGTGGCTGTAAATTTCAATCAAATTGCTTTTACTATAATATATGTATGACCAAAGAGCCACTTCATTATCATCATGATAACTTGTTATAACTGTAAAATAAACCTATATAACTAATAAAGTCGATATGTAGTCCACTCAAACCTTTTTGGAATTTTCATGTAATAGATTTAGCGTAAGTCGTTTTCATATTTTGTGTAAATATGGACGGAATCTTGCGTAACTTCTCTCTACATTCAATTTGAAAGTAAAATTTGCTTATCGAACCACTCGTAGGTCCTTAGTTAAATCGCAAGTGATCTGTAAATTTAATCGACCTCGGTTGCGGTTGGCTTTTGGGTGGGTGGCGCCGCTAGGGGCAAATTTTCACGAGCACTTCCTTGCTTCAAAGAGCACATGATTTGACCTCTCTTTTATTAACACTCGGCGAACCATCTCGTAGTGGTTCAGAACTGTTTCAAATTGTCTAAAGACTACATTCGCCCCTAGCTTGTATCTCCATCAACCGGAATACAATGTTGAAGCAAATTTCAACCTGGGTTTTGGGGCTAAGCTAAGTAAGCTATATATATATATATACACACATACACACATACACACACTGGTTGATATCATATATATATGTATATATATATATATATATATATATATATATATATGATCTGC
>DWED01000631.1:0-10690 GCA_018245795.1 Protelbella ruficauda | reverse complement strand
AATCTGAACTTCCATTTTTCTCCTAAATACATAAGTAAGTACTCGAAATCGACGATCCCGTCGCGTCCCGACGCCGCCCCAACCTATCCGATCTCATGCATTTAAATTCAGAATTAGTAAAAAGCTTTGCCCACAGACTGATTTTTCAATCGTAGGTAAGCAAACCATTCTTTTAAATTCTAATTCCCGTTTTATTGAAAACGTGATTGATTTAACGGTCTTCGCTAAAACGATTTGCTGGAAAGACACCGTCTACTTTTTCCTCTTCGCAAATTGTTTGGTTTACCGAATCGTTGGCTGTATCTATTTGATTGCACTCGAATAATTTCAACTAAAGCCCATAACTCAGACAGTTTTATAGCTGCGCCGTGCTATAGACATATATTGGGTGGAAAATTGTGTACGCATCAGATGATCCGATAAAGCTTGATTGAGTAACAAATAAACGTGTATCCAGTCAATATTATTTATGTTTGACTTCCTTTTCATATGTACATAACCCACATTTTTCTGTCCATATCTCGATTGAAGATACGCAGATTCAGTGATATAAATGAAAAATGAATGAAGCGCTGAATGAAAGCGAGAAAGCAGAAGGAAAACAACCTGCGCCGAGATGCCTTTTCAATTCAGCGGAATCGCGATAAAAGAGGGAATTTGATAAATAATATTCTATGCAATTCCACGCGGGCATGCTGAAAAACTTTATTTCGTATGAATCAGCCATAACCCGATATATCCTTAAAATATTCGGGTTGAGTTTTGGTCTTATTGTAATTGCAATTTTTCTCGCTTGACAGGGGTCGCTGGGAACAATCAGCATACCTTTCCGCTTCACAAAGACTGTGGTGAAATAATATAAATAATCTATCTGGAGACACCTCATCCCATCGCTGGCTGGAAAAATGTATCTGCGACATAAAGGGCCAGAGGGCTGGTTCGTTACGTTTTGTCGCTCCCCGGGGCGCACCTCACACGGTGGGTCCCTACACATAAATGTTTCACACTTGCGACACGATTCTGATTTGTAACCACTAGTCAACAGGGTCTGGGTTCGTAAGTTTAACAGCTTACAATTTAAGTGTAAGTACCTTTATATGGTAAAGTGCAAGGTCGGTACGCTTCGTCTAATTAAGTTTTGTTGATTACTGTTCAGTTTTAGAAGTTATCTCTCTAAATTAGTGAACGACTAAGACTAATCAAGAGTACTATTTAAGATTACTGAGTAAGTAGACTAGAGTTACAATAAAAAGCAAACAATAAAATACTTAAATCGCTACATAATATGAAATACTATTTTCCTGCAATTTTACTCTGTTTCTAGCGAAAAAAAAATACGTGATATTTACCTAGCACCCCCTCACCCCAAAGTAAAATTACATGAGATTCGACTGTACCCGCTCCCACCTTGAACGCCTCACGCAATTATGGACGCCCCCTTTCAAGATAAACCTATATAAAATAATTTTTAATAAAAAAAAAATTCTAAAGCACGAGGACAGAACTCTCAGACGTAACCAGAATTCTCCTTGCTTATACGTTTGCATCACTTACGTATATAGCGTTCGTATTTGTAAAGAAAGTACCCGGGTTTATAGTCCACGTAAAGCAATAAGACCCTTATTGTTTTTTTTTGTACCGGGGCCAAGGTTGCGGGTGTTCGCACTGAGGAACCATGCCCGCTTGGACTCACACCGCTCCTTTTACGACCCTCATACCAAAGGGTAGGTGTGACGTAAATAATTTGTAAACTCAATTTAAGGTTTATAATGCTACTGAAAAGTATTTCTTTTTGTGTTTGGAACGATAGAGGTATGTGGTGCTCGGTGCTCTCTGTGTATCCTGTAAAGGATATGTCGTGATGATATAATATTATAAAAATAATAATAGTGTGTACAGTAAAATGACATTTAATTTTATAAATAGTCTGTAATACAAAATGGATTCTCGTCATTTGTTTTTTTATATTTACTTTATACATTTATTTGATAATTAATTCACATGAAATTTCTTAGACAAATAAGCTGTACGTTTACACCCTACTTTTTCTATTTCTGTACCTATTTAAATATTGTATGTAAGCATATATTGTAACCGAATAAATAAAATAGTACCCGACGCGGGATTTGAACCCAGGACCTCCACATCGGCATTCGCGTTTGCAACCACTCGACCAACGAGTCTAGTAGTGACTCGGAGTCTGGGTCTGTGCCCGGTGTATGACAATAAGCTCACTAGATATTCCATGGGACTTAAACGTAACTGGTGAATCGTGGGAGTGTACTACACTCCTCTGCCTACCCCTTCGGGGATAATAGTCGTAATGTTTTAAAAAAAATAAAATACACAAAATCTAAATATAAAATACACAACTTAGATGACTTGATGGAGACCATTGCATTTTATTACAAAAAATTGAACTTTATATTACATGAGTTATTTTCGTTGGTATAAAACTGTATTTCCTGACTCGTTACTCACTCAGCAGTGCGTGAGCAAACGTCTCGTATCCTTTTGAATTTCGCATTTGACTGTACGAGGACGTTTTTTATTTCATGACATCGCTGAACACATGGGTTACCATAAATAAAAGATCTGTGCTGCGCATAGAATTAATATTAAATATAAATTCTGTATTTTAAGATCCACACACGTTTCTTTGCATGTGTGGTATATCGTATGTATGTACATGTACATAGCTATGTGGTTTACCGTGTAATATCCGGTATAACGCGAGTACCATATTAAAATAAACTGTTATACTGTTTCTCAATATTGTCACTAGTGCACATTTGTATGAGGAATTTATCTACTTTTATTATACTCCTGTTTACAACACTGTTCTATAAGTTAATTAATTATTGTATGTTTATGGTACACTATAAAATTGCACAGCAGTTGGATGAATAGCTTAAGAAAGCAGGATGAACACACACACACGCATACAGGCACGCACGCACACACGCACGCACGCAGCCACGCGCGTACGTACCCACACACACACACACACTCCCTAGATCGCAAGCAAGCATGCTCACACGGAAGTACGTACGTAGCACGCACGTTTGCATGCACACAACCACATACTAAAACACGCACACCCGTATATAACATATAACATACATTAAAAAAATGTATCCCTAACATGCTAATACACATGTTAATATAAGCCCAACATACTCGTACCAACAAAGTCACAGTGTATCGTGTGTCACTTCTGTACCCTTACATGTCTATATCTTTGTGCTGACAAGCCCACCATCGTTCGAATACATTCATATTCGAAGAACGAAAAGCACATTCGCTGAATTTTAGATTCCCAACAAACATAAATGAGGGTGAGGGGACATGAGGGTAAAATATAGGGAATAGGAGTATGGAAAGTATGTCTCCATTAGGTCAAAGAACAGATTATATAGAATTTTAAAAATTTTTATTTGGATTTTCTTTTTAAATATTTCATTAAATATTTGTTTCAAATTTTTTCAAATACAGATTTTGGTTACTTACGACACACCGAATATATTTTTCCAAATAAGTTCTTATACAGTCGCTTCTTTCTATGCCTCCATTAATGTCTTCGGGAACAGATTAAGCAATATTTTGAATTGAAAAGTGACAATATTGTGATTAGAAGAGAGACATGTGTTTTACATGGACTACACAAATATTCGTGCGACGTGTTCTCGTAATTTCAACATTTTTAATATAGATTAAATGTAGCAATAAAACATGACGAGAGAAAAATCGAACAAAGAACACAAGATAGGGAGAGGAGTGTGGTACACTCCTATGATTCACCAATTGTTTTAGGTGCGTGCCAGCATGGAATATCGGGTGAGCCTATTGCCAAATAACGGGCACCATTTCAATCCCTATGTTACTACGTGGAATTTCAAGTAGAAAAACCCAATAATACTTTGCTCGCCTCCGGGATCGATTCCATGATCAGCAGTAACGCTTTCAACCATTCGACCAACGAAGCAGTAGAACTGAAATTAGTGGTAAATTTACCTTGAGGATTTTTTATGCATGTTAATTTGCCTGGCTCGTAAGGGACTTGGCGTGATGATATACCTAACAAAATAAAACATATTTATCTATAAATAGAATATCAATTTGTAAATATTAAAAATAAAATTAAATTCAAATCCATTTAACTTTATGCCAGTCAAAGACAAGTAAGAAGAACTAAGAAATATACCTTAAATACCTCGAACCTCAGTAATCTCCACGTGATATTGAAAATAATATGTGTTTGTTCAGCTGTTCCCATGGAATGTCGTCACTCACGCACAACCGAACACCGCGAATCCGTGGCTTCTGAGAAACGCGGATACGATAAGTAGGTTTCAACATGAACAGGAACACCTACACAAAAAAGCAACAAATTCCAGGCAATTACTAAGTTCCAGAGAGTATTTTTACTTTGCTAATCATAGAAAAGCGCTATTGAGAGAGAAGGAGAGAGATTATTATAATGTAATCACGCCAGGCCGCTTTAGAGGTAATGCGGGAGTACCGAGTGCCATATATCTCTTTCACGATCAAGAGAACAATAAAAGTATGATTGTATATTGTCAGAATATTTGCACGTGCGTATGTAAGTCCTCAACGCGCCTCCCGAAACCCGAACCGATGATTTAGCGGCATTCGCAAATAACTCACAATAATCTCGACTGGAGGGGTATAAGAGGAATCAAGCATGGAATGTAATGTAAATAATACATTCCGTAAACAAACTGCTTTACATACCTTAGTATGTACTACTAATATATGTATATTCCATTTGTAACTATGATGACATTTTGTTTATAGTTGTAAGCGAAGATTCTAGAAGCTTATAAAAGTTGAAGTAAGCGTTCCCTTGGACTTATAAGAAAATTTATTATCAGCTAAAAATTAATAAAAATGATTAAAAATGTATGAAACGAATGAATAAAAAATATTTTTTTTTAATTTCATGTTGTCGAATGGAATGACAATTTTTCAATTTATTTCGACAGTCAAAAACACGAAACGACGTAGCGGATTCAATTCGAGACAAAATATCTATATAAACAAAATCCAATTTTTTAACAAATGCTGTGACCTTCTTAATGACAGTAAAACCGTAAAGATATGACTATTTGGTGCTCGGTCCTTTCTACTTGCCCCGTAAAGGAATTATTATGACGATAGTAACAATAACGTATCTGTATAGGTACAGACAACTCGGGAGTCACATTGTACAGTACGGGTCCACGAAGCCATCAAGTGTCGTACCGCTACGTTATTTGCGGTTATGTCGCACTGACGTGTACTTCTGCGGTCGTCTGCAATATAAAGATCACTATGTATGTATATCACTACAACCACAATCTATGTAACTATCATTATTTAGTATGACCAGATAGTTGATTCCATAAATGACTGGGTGTTTGACTACAAATATGACTAAATAGTTGACTAGACAAAAGACTAGTTGGTTGAGTAGATAGATGACTAGGTAAATGACAAGGTAGCTGACAAAGAGTGCTGGGAGTTTTTTTTCTCCGGCTTTTTTCTCCCGGTCTACCATAGCCTGAGGGGCGCACAAAGCCGAAGTACAATGACTAAAACATGACCTTCATTGAGTGTATATATATATATATATATACCTTATAATGAATAAAAGAATTTGAATTTGAATTTGAAGGAAACAATGTTTTGATATTATTTTTTATTATAAACAATGTAGAAAATTCCTTTAGAAAATCGATATTTGCGTTATCCAGACGCATGATACATAACTACATTTTTCGTTTTTTTTTGTTATTTAACATATCGTTGTTGACTTTCAGCCGTTTCTGGGCTAAGGCGTTGAATGATCCAGCCGCTTCACATTCATTGAATCAGCGCGGCTCCTCAGCTGCAATATCCGACTAGCGCTGCCAAACAATAACGTTCAGTCTATTTGCAAACCCAAAGATATACAACAAAAAAACACCATTCCGTAGTATGAGCTAACTATTTCTATCTCTTTATAAATTATCGCCCAATGATTCACAGTAGATTCTGTATTTGATGAATTCGCACTTGAAGTATTTGCTTCGAATATGTGTTAAATAAATGTTTATGTTAAGTTGAAATGTAATTTTGAAAATGGTATAAAAAACTCAAGTGTCTATCGAAATCAAAGCTTAACGGTTTATAATAACAATTACAAAGGGTTTTTAAGATGATTTACCTTTCAAACTACCCACATTTCTTAATACCAAAAATACTGAGATATAATGAGGTTTATTAAATTTAAAGTACAGCGGTAATGTTTGAAATTAAAATAGGTAGGAATACATCTCATAAATTGTTATTGTTAAGTAGACTGTATGATAATGAATCATTTAGTACAAGAATTACTGTGCCGGGCATATCGCAGATATTTGAATGAATTATCAACTTTGGCTCGGGTAAGGAATCTTAATGTGGCATTACGGGTGTATAACATTTGTCTTAAAGTTCTTTATTATTCTGTTGTCAATATTATATTATTCCGTTTTGAAACATAAATGTTGATCATATCCCGCTTCAGTATATGAAGTTCTGACCGTGTATCTATCTTATTCGCTTCCAAACTAGACTCGTTAGCAACGTCTTTGTTAAAGAAGATGACTTAGGATCAAGCTTTTTGCAGAAAAAGTTCTTCGTCTACGGACAAGCTCAGAGCAGACTTTGATAGACAGTACTCTTGGAAGGGAAAACTTTTATGGCTGGCATAGAAGCCTTAGTCCCAATATTCTCTCGATAGCTCTAGTCCGGGAATTAATAGAGTTTTAAATAACCTTTTATAATCTAATCCGATATGTAGCTCCGCTCCTATGACATCATCAGTTCACAACACCAGAGAACTTTCTCGAGTGCCTAGTAAAGGATCTTTTTATGATTGATGGCTTCTGCTAATAAGTGTGATTCTGCTATAGGATATGAGTCAATGAACTTCAAATTAACATCACGCCTGTGTGTCCCCGAAGAGGTAGGCAGGTTTTCTGCCTGTTGTATGGTAATAGCCTCACCCCCTATTCCACAGTGAATCAGTGAACTGGGGAATCGTAGGAGTGTACTACACTCGTATGACTACGCTTCCGAGGACATACACATGATGTTGTTTTACGTTGCTAATAACTCCTAAGTACGCCCAAATACAGGTATCTAGAAGTCAAGATTACTAAAAGATAGGAAGATAAGCAGGTCACGTGTAAGCGTCAGCCGTTTCGGTGACAACAATAGCAGATTAAGATTAATGGAATATCAAAGGGCCATTCGCATTCCGTATATGGAACCGTGGCCAAATGGGAACAAAAACAGGATATAATCATGTGATGTGTCGGATCATGTGAATATCGGATCCGTTATACTTTGTTACGATTAGTGCATTGACAAAACGAAAGAAACAAAATTAAATGCGTTTTGAATAATTTTTATCAGGTGTCTAACAATTCTTATGTTGGGAAGCTCCGCACATTAAACTTTAACAAAAACGACATTCGACTGTAAAGGCATTATCATTTCTAAAGCTAAGGCTTTTCTGAATTAAAATTGGCATTGCACTACTTTCAGGGGATTCCGCTTACATACATAAATATTTACATATCATTATATGAAAAAGTAGCTGTAACTGATCATATATGGGAATGCGAACCCATTTAAAGATACATCTGAAATATATTTAACTACATCCCACAAAGCTTCAAAAATATTAGCTAGCTACACTGAGAATAATATTAATAAAATAAGAATCAGAACGCAAACGGCATCACTAAATTCAAAACGTTATGATAATATTTGTTTTCACATGACACGTGGGCCGGTAGTATGGTTCACCACATGACGATAGGACGTCTTTAATCTGCGCAAACGTAGTTCACGGTTATGGTCTCCGGTCCGCTAATAACCGCTAATAAAAAATCGTGTTCATAAATATTTATATGACGGTGTAGGTCAGATATATTCCAGCGATATATTCAATATATGGATCCGAAATATCTTTTATTGCTTGTATTTGTATTTGTGCCGTTGAATGCCCATTTTTCCTGAAATATGAACGGATGGAAATACGAAATGGGTAAAATTTATTTGTCCTTATTTTTTTATTATATATTTTTACACTGACTAGATCTGTTTTCAGTAATGGGTAGACTTCGAAATGTAGTTTCGAATTTCAGTTTTTTCATGAATGTCTAATAATACCTTCTCTTTCAATTAAATTTTTTGCGTTGTTCATTTATTTTACACATTCGGAAATTGATTATTACATCCGATCGTAACATTCTATAAACAAATAATATATTTATCATCGGGTGCAATGGATTACCAGTTTAATTAAATATCTAATTATAGTCTAATTAGTTTAATTACTTTAATCTAACAATTAGTCTAATTTAAGGTTAAGCATATTAGTGTTTTTTACACTACGTAAAAAATATTTAGCAATGACGAAAAATGTTAGTTTAAAAACTTCATTTTTTGTCTGTGCTCAAATCCTAAATAGTAAGGAAAATAATGATCTATAATGTCATTTCTGAAATAAATAATGTTTTATGTAAGCGAGGTAAATTGTCATGGTTATTTACATATTTATAGTATATAATATTAGGTTTTATAAAGCGTATGTACCTGTGTTGAAATAGATCTGGGGAGGGTAAACATATCATGGAATATCGTTTCGTGGAATCAGAAAACACGAAGCTGCCAAAAGTTATTTTACTAATGTTAGCAAAGCTCTTGACATGAAACGCCTATTTCTGTGAAAGTATGATATGGTGAGTAACATTGATAAAAGTTTGCCAGGACACTAACAGACCGATCTTGTTTGAGTGTATAACAAACAACCCGACCCTTTTATCGTTTCACTGTTGGACACGGGTCTCATTTCAGAATGAGAGGGCTGAGCCCATAGTCTGCCACGCTGGCCAAATGCAGTTTAGAAAACTTCACACGCCTTAGCGAACATTTTTTTTTAACTTTAAGGTGTGCAGGTTTCCTTACAACATTTTCAAGTGATATTTAATTTTAAAACGCATCTTTTTGTGAAGAGGTGCGCGACGGGATCTGAACCCGGGTCCCCAGAGTGGTAGGCTGAATTTCAGAACCAGCTATCACTACTTTTGCTTGTGTGTACCCGTACAGGAAATAGACGCAACAGTATGTGCATTTATGTAAATATTATAGGTATATATATCGAAGTGATCCTTACAAAAGCGCAGCTGACTTATCACAAACAAACACTTCGCATTTCTTCTCGCATGCGTAAACTAGTTCTGTTAAATATTTACGCCCTTAAGCATCTTTATTACAACTTTCCCGCAACACTTGTATTTTTAGAATTTTATTTTTACATCAAGAAACAATACATGAAAATAAGTATTGGTATACAGTCCGATCATCGGTTTCGGAATATTTTCCTATACAATGTAGGAATTCATAACAAAATAATCCGCATTATGTTTACTGTTTATTTTGTACTTTACTCTTTTAAGTGACGTCACTACAGCGCATTTTCCCGCGCAAATATTGAAGGGTAATCATAAGCATAGTTTCCAAAGCGCTGACAAACTCTTAACGATGGGCATAAGTAATGGTAATTACCATAGTAGATGTACCAGATTATTAGTGATGAAAAAGTGTTTAATAAACAACATGTCCAGTTGAAAAGAAATAAGTAATTGTTAAACTAATAAACGATGGAGCTGTGCCTGGAAATTATTTAACTACCAATAAATCCTTTACACACACGATTAAGAAGTTCTTACTGCATAAGCTTCGCCTAAGATGACATTTCTACCCTTGATCCGCCCCGAGCACTAATCCCATGAGCGGATAATCGAGTCGCCCCAGGAGAGGCTGTCTAACGCAATTTCTGCTCCATGCATTACCATGTGAGAGCTTCCATATTCTCGTCATTATGAGACCGGACACGCTCGGAAATTGCTCGAGATAAAAGGAGAACTAGCTTTATCACAGAATTTATTTACCATATTGCTAAAAGGATTTATTAGCTATTTACATAAATACCGAATTTTATTCTACGCCATTCAAACGACTAGAAGCGTTATAAAGAGATGTTATGGGACAGAATGACAGATGGCGAAACATTTAGCAATTATATTTAGTTGCGTGGTTGCTCCCACGACGACATCTGGTGAGACTATTTTAAAGACTATCAATACATTGACGCACACGTCGTTTCCCTAGATATTACGAGTATTCATGTGCAGGAAAGCTTCGTACGTCGTGACACGGACTGAGGGTTCACTGATTTGTGGTATATGCCGCCTTTTGTAGTCAAAAGATACTACTTCCACTATCAATATCTTAAGTAATATTTAATAAAAACAATAGTGAATCGTTCTATTTACTAAAACTGACTGAAGTACAGTCAAAGTTGTCATTAAATTGTTAAGTATCGTAGAAAGAGTTCCAGATTATTTGTGACATAAACTCAGATGAATTGTGGGTACATGAAACTATAGAGAGTTTCATGTACCTGTACCTGGTTTTTTAATTTAGGCTCGCGTTATAAAATTGTCCTAATTCCTAAAATATTATAATGATGGAGTGGCCCATTAGGTAGCGTTCTAATTTTAGAAACATGTATTATATTAGAATGGGAAGCGATAAGGACATAGACTATCAACATTGTCGATTTCGGGTTGGCAGACTGTACACACCTCAG
>DWED01000630.1:0-10690 GCA_018245795.1 Protelbella ruficauda | reverse complement strand
ATGGGTGGTGTCACTCCGCCGCTAGTATCGAACCGCTCATATTATCATCCACCCATCCACCGCTATCTTTTCCAACGTTTTATCAAAAAATATGCAAGCAAGCCAATGCGCAGATCCATCTTCATTTATGTTGCACTCCACACAACAACCAGCACTCTACGTTCGACTTTTCTTTTTCCGAATATGCCAGTGATTCCAGAACGTTCGTTGAAATACGTTATAATGGCAGTACCGTTATAACGTATTGCGACGTTCACATTGAATTTTCATTTTTATAATTCGATTAAAACCATCATTATTATTAAAGATTTTGTCCTTTCCACTCAGAATGGGATGGGTTAAGGCTAAAATCTGCCACGTTTGACGTCTGCCAAGCCAAATGTTGGTTGGCAGAATTCACATGCCTTAAGGAATACCATGAAGAAATTTCAAACCGAATTATCAAACTTAAATAGATGGTGATTCATACTTACGTTAATACAAATATCCACGTTTATTAGCCCTTAAGCAAAACTAGGAAGCTTACGTATCGTACAAGGAAGGATAGTGTAATAAGGTTGGTAAGTATATCGAGACCTGTGCTTATTAAATATCGATGGGAAAAGACATCGACACCGGTGCGCGCGTCGTGTTTCGCGCGGTCGAGCCAAGCCGCAACTCCCACTCGCGTTATTTCTGTTGCAAATGAAGTCACTTGGGAAGCAATTTTTCCTTTTTATAGATTTATAGATGTTTTAATATTAAGATATTTTGTTATATGTAACATTGGTTTGTAATTGACGTTGTTGGTTGGTTGTTGATTGGATGGTAAGATATTTTTTTTTGTGGTTAATACGAGTAGTTGAGCCTGCAGCTACCATTTGCGTTACTCGTGTTACAGCGGAAGTGTCACTTGGAAAGCAATTTTGTAAATTGAGATTATTGGATATGTAGTCATTGGGCGCTTAATAATTTTTAATGGTTAAACAGTTAATTTTTTTATACATATTTCTCTTGTGTGCAATTTACGTGTAATGTTATTATAGATGCAATAATTATGACAATGATACGAACTCCGGCTGAACTAAGCGTCAAAGTCAACTCTGTGTGGCTTGTTTAGAATCGGTCGTCTGTAACCGGTCAAGAATTCAGAAAACTTTTGAATAATAAAAACAGCTCTACCGCACTTGATATCCAATATTTCAATAAAGCTCTAACTTTTGGCCAAAAGAAAATGGAGAGGCGAAAAATTACATTACGAAGGTCTGTAGAAATTGAGGTTTTCCCTTGAACGTCGGAACGTGTATTACTTTGAGTATAGATATCATTTTTGGTCACACACTCCTCCAGCGGGGAATCCTCTGAGGGTCACAAAGGTTTTTGTTATTTTATTTTGATGAGTATTGGAAAACGCGAGAGATCAAAGCATTAAAATATAAGCATTATAAGTATTTTAATAGTACAATGTTCAAAGTATTGTTTGCAAACGTCTCAAATTTTCAGTACAAAATTTATTTCCAAAAACATTTCTGATAAATATTGCTTGCCACCTATTCATTTAATATTAACAACTTGTTGAAATGTATACTCACTGGAAACAGAACAATAATAAAGCCGAAATTGTCTTGTGGGGTATAACGTTTAACTTAAACCTTTATTAATTGTAATACGCGCGTGCGAGGCGCTCAATACGTGTCTCACTTAAGGGTTAGGCTAAAATAATTTGAGGCCACTTCACTCTCTATTATTTTATTGAATATTGTAAAAGCTTCTGCGTTATACGTAAAATATTCCACTGGCAGTACCCTAAACGTTTAATATTGGATAAAATATACCCCAACGTTCGCCCGTATTCCCCCGTTGTTCATATCGGCATGTTATTCAGATTATACACGAATATTTCAATGCTTTCTACTAAATTACAGCTCACGAAACTCTTTTACTTAATGTCGTACGTCGGCTGAAGCGTGCTTCCAAGTAGCATCGCATGTCACAAGCGATAGCGGAATATATTGAACACTGTGATGTAGTCACGATGTATATACTGCGACAGTTGTATATATAATATTTATCTTGTAAGGATATCCATAAATCTGAGCAGTAACCATTTATAAATATGTCGTATCTACACGTATGTAGTATTAAATACTTATTTATTAATTATGCTTACATGTATATGTAGGCACTTAATCTGATCTGATGAGTAAATGTAAAATAATAGGTTGAAATGAGTAATGAGGAAGAGTAATAAGGTAAGCAAAGAAGGTATAGTTCGACCCAGGACTCATTATTTATGTTCTACGTCCCACCATGGAATAGCGAGTGAGCCTGTTGCCAATTATTGTGTTAAGTAACGAGTAATTATTGTGTAAAGTAACGTAGTACCGAATTACCAAATACGAAGTAAGTAATCGATTGTCTTAAATTACTCAACATGTATAATGGTTAGTATACTGTTATTATAGAAGAAAAATTGCAACGCATTAGCTTAAATTGTTATAGATTGGATTTCCTGAGAAAATGCTGGCGTTTCATTATTCTAAACAAGAAATACATTTACCGAAGGGAAAAACAAAACAATTGTATTAATTTGGAGCGACTGCGGTCGTTGCATCGCTTGATAGTATTATTCATTGCGATTCTTTCAAATTCTTCGTTTTAGCGTTTTAGCGTTTCATTTTGTAGCGCTCAATAACAGAATATAGTGGAAAATACAAAAAAGGTGTTTGGAAAACAAAAAACTCAAATAAATGAAGTTATGTTTGTCTAAAAATGCCTATAGTTGTATATAAAAATGATTACCGAGAACAAAATACATAAATAAATAACTTAGTGCTACAAAGCAAAACATTTACTTATAGAGGAAAAAAGTTTTTCGAAAATCGAAACGTAAATAATAGTGTTCTATAAAAAAACATAGTTGAAAATAACAAAAGATTTTTCGAAAACAAACCAATTAGAGCGGAATTCCGAACGGTAATGTTGGGGGGAAAAAAACCTTCAAATGGTAACTGTCAGCGTTTCGGACGAACACAGTGTCCTTTAATTAGATTCGTACGGGCAGTAACCGGCTTATACCAGCTTAGCCAGGCCCCCGTGAATGCGGCCGTGCCACTGCAAAAATGACCAACTAATTGGCTTAGAACATTGTATGTTACGCATTTCAATATCCAATATTCCGTTTAATGGTGCCCTCCTAAATGGCCGGTTTCGTTAACCGTTACACGTGAGGCAGATTATCTTTTTCGCTATGTTACCCACATAAATATTTCGAAGTACTTTTTTTACAGGTGAATTTTATATGTGCGGGTGAGTTATATCACATTTTTCAATTTTAAAAGCTGATAGCTTGCGCCTCCACAACATAGGAATGTAGAGAGTCGTCACAAAAGACTAAAAACTGGGTCTTCATATTGCTACGGAATTAGGAATTCAGTTGTTGCTAATGTAATTGAACATCGCTTGGGGAAGAACTATGAAGCGTGCTATACTTATATTAGTTCTGTACTCGTGTGGGGAAGTGTGTTTTTGTATTATGTTATATTCGGACTAAAAACTATGTTTTTTTTTATGGACAGTAACTTTTCCAAACTTCCATGTCAAACTTTCAACAATTACCCTATTGATTCTAAAAAGGCTTTTCCCGTACTCAATATTGGGAATTAAATTATTAGTCTTCATGAATAAGTTTATACTATTAAAGTTAACGTTAATGTTAATATATTTAATACTGAATAAATCTGAAGATATTAATATCAAAATATATCTACAATATCGAAGGTAAGCATAGGAGAAAAACGCAAAAGGTTTACGTACTACTTTAATTGTCTCTGCCAGGCTACATCCGGCGAGTGGTCCGTGCACCGGACGTGTCAGGTCTCATACGAGCTTTCCCGTCGTATCTCATTTCGACTTCTTCACTGCTATTCATATTTTTGTTTACTCTCAGTTATCTTTTCAGATATTTCTTTACCGTTACATGCAGGTTTTGATCATTGAGCGTTCGTTTCAATATTTTGCAGTAATTCTTTTAACTCTTTTAATGTATTATATTGTCAGTTCATTTACGGGTAGGCAGGGAACACCTAGTGCCAAATTTTTATCCGTACAAATCGTACGGACTTCTTGTATACTCATCACTCTCTTCATTTACCGCGCCTGTTTCGAATACTTCCGAGTAAGCCTCAGTACCTAACATATTTGGTTAACAACTACTTGTTTAGTTTTTCGTTCCCATTTAAGAATATTACACACAATTTCACGCAATCATAGATTTTTAAATTTAAAGGCTATAAAAAAAAAATCAAATATGATAATCCTTTACTAAGTTAAAGAACAGTAAAGCTCGGCTCGGAACACATATAAAGTCAGATTAATAAAATTTAGCGTGGATAAAATAAATTCGGTGTTCTCAAGCACCGCTTTGCTCACATATATGTAAAATTGTCAACGTAAACACGACTTAAAATTCTTATACCCAGCGCTACCCAGCCGACTGTGACTAACAGTGGAGCGAGCGAGCGCGCGCGTCCAACAACACTTTCATTTGTGTTTCAAAACTCATCGCTATTTGCTCGATAATGTGCTCGTTATAATAACAAACTGACTGGATAGTCAGACTTCGTTAAAGACGAACAAGCATTGATGTGTACAGCGAGACTCCCTGAGGCGAGCGTATTAACAGTATTCGGGAATTTCGTTTGTAGTACACATATGATTTAATTATTTAATAATACACATATGTATGTATATACAAAGTGATATATACAATATATGTAAAGTGGCTGGCAGCGGTTGGATCCGAAGAGCTGAAGATTGAGCTCAGTGGCGTGCTATTGGAAAGGCCTACGTCCAGCAGTGGACGGGAGTAGACTGATGATGACACATACATACATTATAAAGCAGGTTGTCTTTGTGTTACCACTAAGATTGTTTCTCGTAGATGATTCTATAACTTCCACTGAAATTATAATTAAAATTTTAAACCACAAATATTGTTTTTGAAGGCTTTTTTACCAATATTTAAATAAAATCTTCTACCCACTTTGTTTTAAATATTTGCGTATTTCATTTAATAGTATCTTACAATTAAATGTTTATAGTAACTAATAAAATACACAAATTGGTAGTTACATTGAGAACAGACGAATATGACGTATTCCCTCATTACAAGTCGCAGTAGGCCACAATGGGAGTGAGAATTAATGCAAATCCGACAGACCCTAAGTAATGGAATTATTCAACCACAAATGACAATAATGCCGTATACATCGCCACCAAAACCAGAGCACGATTTTATACACTTTGCTTGAAAGGGATTGTTTTTTAAATCATTGTGTTCGCATTTCTGTTAATATATAAGGTACTCTAATTATTATTATTTTTATACTCTCACGTTAGGATCCTTGCGGGATAGGTACAGAACACCGAATGCTATCTATCTCTATCTTTGCAGGCCTGATATTAATATTCTAAATATAAAAGTAACTACATCAACATTATCATCATCGTCATCATCAATATCTCATTATTATATTTTTTTTTTCAAAAACCCTACACATTTAAATTAGTTTCATCGTTACAATAATTACTGTACAGCAGTACATGGTTTTCCTAATAATGATTGTTTTTGCGATATTATTATTACACACCCTGAGGAAATGGTACGCGGACCGTAAATTCAATCCATACACATACATATTTTTACCACTACGCTACACCGATTCTAGAAGGTTCTACACAAATTCCTTTATACATGCATTTTTCGTACACATTGAAATCTGATCAAGGACAGTAGATGTCAAAAAAGAATGTTCTGTTCCCTAAGCTATGTGAGCCGTTGTTTAGTCGACCGTAGCTATAATTAGCTCCTCCGTAGGTATACTGTTTCTATTAGGAAGAAACTATAAAGTACAGAGTTCTCCCGTTACAAGTTAGTTACACTCGCTAATGTCACTGGCAGTCTCGGAAGTTCCGCCGGTCTCACACTTAACGTTTACTCTTGAATTTTCCGAGACGCTCGCTGTACAGATCAAATGATGTTAGACAGATTATATGAGAAAACTACAGCCGTAAGTACATTTTTATTTGTACATTATACAATGCTACTTGTTAATTACGCTGTAAAGGCATTAAGAGGGACAAGTTTCAATGGATTATGAACATTATATTCTTATATTTTTTGTGTTTCTGTGCTCTTGTTTTTTCGTAAATTCTAATATTATTTCTTCTATTATGATTTATTTATTTACTACTTTTTATAGTCATAATATTATTTAGAGACAATAGTTATGTGATAAAAAATACACATTAATGTATTTTGAATTTATAAAAAAATAATTGATACCTAATTGTTGAGAAAATTATATATTATTTATACTACATACATATGTGTTTTTGCTGCCAGGTAAATTGAAGAGTAGTCGTTGTGTTATTCACAGTACAAAGAGTGTACAAGAGCACGGTAGCCGGCGGTACAGTCGTGACGGCGCCGCGCGCTTTCAATCTTTAATTAGTCTCTACACTAATGCACAACTCTTTGTCCTAACTGTAACGCGAGGGTGTAATATTAAACTGTTCTCTACAAATGGAATAAATCTTTACGCAATTAAGTATACAATAGTCTATCGAGAGAAACCAAGATTTGTTTATCTGAACCAAATCGGTCAGGTACTGTCTAATGGGGGAGTCAGATGTCTTCAAAACCAGCACGCATATATGTGTACACATATGTGATGACACTTTTAATGGGAGTCTTATGTCTAACTGTGTACTGAAACAGCCTGATGATGATGATTAATGTATATTAAAATATATTTTACTTGAAGCGTTACTATCCCAACAGGCGAGCCTTTAAAAACCCAACAATGCAGCAGACGGAAAAAGCGTAGTATTTTTTGTTCCCAACTCGCGCCCATCTGTTTGTTTGAGAGCGGCGCACGTGTAAAGAACTGGACGGATTTTAATCAATCTTTCAATAGCCGACAGCTGATAGTTCGGTGACACGTAGGCTTTCATAACATGCACTATCCAGTCACTCCTCGTTTTTTTCTAGACTTATTCTGTACTATCTTTATAATCTTTATCATCAAGGTCTTATGTCATTGCTGGATATGGGTCTCTCTTCGTCGTTTTGTCAATAACCTTACCCCTAGGCATGCAGGTTGCAGATTGCAGAGCCCAGCTTCTTGCACGCCATACGCTTCTGCCTGTCGGCGAGGGGTATATACCAGTGCCTAGGTAGGCTACGCTGTGCCGCTATCAGCCGTTTACTAATTTCGACTAGAAAATGATGGGCATATTACTTGTTAGAGAAAGAAAATAAACTGAAATTAAGACATACTTTTCTAAAAATAAGATGTCAAGTATGCATGTGACTCTAACAGTTGAACGTAGGCGCAATGATATAAAATTTAGGATGTCATAATAAACAATAAATATCTTGGGAGGACTCCATATGCGACGATCTAGTCCCGCATTACATAGAGCCTGTGCTACAAATATAAAAATAGACACCCAGCAAAGAATAAATACGAGACCTCATCAAACAAATATTGGTGGGAATCGAACGCACAACCCTAACTCAGCAGTCAGGAACACTAACTATACCAACAGGCCAAAAAAGTTAATAACGATAAAACTATAAACGGTGAAATTACGAGATAATACTTCGTTTAATAAATTTAAAAATGTATCGTTCCCTACCCCGGTCGACATGAGTTATATGAATTAAAGTTTAAAGTATTTAAGTGGCGTAGTGCAATGTGTATCGCTATACAATAATTTCACCCCATTACTCAGCACGTCTCATGCTCACCGCTTCCAAATAATTCATATGAACCGCGTAGTAATGGCCTTTTAGCTGGACGGTCCAACTTCAAATGTAGTTAGCTGCCACTGTTACAAACTATACCTATAAACAACCCACTGGAACTGTCAATTTAGACCTCTGCTAACCCACAGCAAATTGTCAAATTATTTGATTTTGCGACAGATTATAAAAGATTAAAGTAAATGACATCGAATGCCTCGTTGGTCAAGTGGTTGCAAGAGCGACTGTTGATCTAGAGGTTAAATTGCTGAGTCGGGTTTTTCTAACTTATATTTTCTATTAGAAATTTCTAGTAGTGGCTTGGAGTCTGGGTCTGCGCCCGGTGTATGACAATAGTCTCATTGCCTATTCCATGGTGGGACGTAAAAGTTATTGGTGAAACGTGGGAATGTATTACACTCCTTTGCATATCCCTCCGGGGATTACAAGTGATGTAACATTAAATGACAACAAGCGGATCAGAATTTGAATTCAATAATAATTTTAATCTCTTCGTATTCATCATCATCATCAACCCGTGTCCGTCCACTGCTGAATATAGGCCTCTCCATTGGCACGCCACTAAACTCGATCTACAGTTCTTTACATCTAACCGCTGCCAGCCACTTTGCGTAACTTTATAACTATTCAGTTTACCGTTTGTCTTTACTTTAACTAAGTCCGTATTCGGGGTAATATAAACTTAGTAAAAATGTTAAGAATTTTAAATATGGAAACATATATAAATACTACAAGTAAACGTTGTAAGTGTTGTAGCACATTAAAACGCTTAGACTACAAAGGGTAAATCGTCAATAAAATAAAAGTTAAGCCGTAATAAAAAGCTAAGCTAGTTAATTAATTTCTAGAGGTTTCCAGAACATTCTATGTCTTGAAGCGGGAGAGACGACTACGATAAAATTATTTGGGTACAAGCTTAGTACATGAGTTTTTTGTATTACATGTTTTATGTATGTCAAAACGTATAATGAAAATGTCAACAAGTTACCCCTGATTATATGGGACGTATAAATTAACTGCTGAAAAGTATGAGTACTACATTCTTCTGCCGATCTCTTTAAGGAAACATAGCCGTGATGCTATGCTATGTCACTTTATGAAACCATAGTTATAATGTGTTTTAAGAACTACGGTTAAACTTGACTGTCTCCACATTCTCAACCCTTGGGTTATATATTAACAGGTTAGTTTTAACTAACAGACCTGTAGAAATTGATACAAATTTTAAAGACGTTTCACTTTGACTCGAACATTATTGAAAATCTTAGGTACGAGTTAACGGCATAATATTTATTTATTTATTTATCCTTTATTGTTGGTAACAAAGGGCGGACTTAATGCCAAGTGGCATTAAGTCCGCCCATCAAGTGCATATATACATATACATATATGCACTTGGTTAAGACCAATTTAAGTTGAGACGAGTTTCTAGACGAAGTTTCTGGAAACAGTAGTGATAACTTACTGGTTTAGATTTTAGGATTGCAACCCGGGTATGGAGGGTTCAAATCCTGGCACGCATTTCTAAAATCAAGAAAATAAGTGCATTTTTATGAAACACAATTTCTACGTAACTGTGATTGTAAACATCGTGAAGAAACCTACACTTCTAAGAATTCTTCATTGAGAAAACTTTAACATGGTCAGAAAAATGACATCTCTTCCAAATCGATTATTATTATCATATAATTTTTTTCGCCAGTTTCCTTATGGGGTAGACAGAGAGTACCGATACTATTAATTAAACGCTTTTTAATCCCTAATCAGGAACTCTTAATTGAATCTTCTAATGCAGTTTTATATAATGGATATCACGTCTACACCCTTCTGGAACCTTCTGGTGCAGTTTTAATAGAACGCGCGGCATCGTGTTTCGCGCCTAGTTGATTACGAAGTTGCCGCGACATGTTTAACTTCATTAAGCATAATACGTTCACAACATACTCGTTTAAGTCCAATCTAAGTTGCGTAGAACGACTTTCTGTGTGAATAAATTATTATCTCGCAACAGCAGACACTGCGGAGCGGCGCTGAAGGGGGATGTTACATGACGTAAACTCCTTCAAATATAAGCAGTAATGTGTTGAAATGTATGGCTCATAAAACAATATACTATGTTGCTTGGTCTTAAACTGTCGCAATTTAGCTTCAATTGTGAATTAAATAAGCTTACAAATACACAATGTAATGTTTCGCGCGAATACAGATTTGTTCGGCTTATTCAATGTTTGCAGTTTAGTTCATTCAATAATTCATTTGTTCGTTCAATATGGATTAACTGACGGCGTTTAGTTCGGAGAGACATTCTAGCTGACTGATCTTTAAATGTAAATTCTGTTTCATAACGTTTTCGAAATAATTTATGAATCGACAATGCATTGAAATATACAATTGAACGTTACTTTGATATTGATGCTGCCTCGTGCTAGTGGTCGTGGTTCAGTGCTGATCTCGTCCTGGTTTCAATCCCAGTGTCGGGCAAATTTTATAGTATTTTTCTAACTTAAAATTCCCCGTAGTAGTTCTGAGTCAGGATTTGTGCCCGCTGTTCCACGCTCAGGCTCACCCCCTATTCCACGGTAGGTGTAACATCACTGTTGAAACATGGGAGTACTACAGTCCTCTGTCTACCCTTCGAGGATTTACAGACATGAAGTTATGATTATTACTTTGATACTGATATTAATTATCAAATCAAAAAATGACTGCCTCGTTGGTCGAGTGGTTGCAAGCGCGACTGCCGATCAGGAGGTCCTGGGTTCTAATCCCGGCTCAGGTACTATTGGATTTCTCTAATTTAGAATCTCTAGTAGTGACTCCCGATTGATTGACTCCCGAGTCCAGGTATGTGCCCGGTGTATGGCACTAGGCTCATCACCT
>DWED01000629.1:0-10690 GCA_018245795.1 Protelbella ruficauda | reverse complement strand
TAAACGTAACTGGTGAAACGCGGGGGTGTACTACACTCCTCTGCCTACCCCTTCGGGGTTACAGGCGTGATATTACGTTTCGTGTAATGTATACGGCGCTGAACGTACATATAACAACTGGAAAAACCTGAATGGTGAATTCGACATACAAATACAGATGACGTGCATGGAAAAATGTCCTAACAATTTAAAAGGAAGCGTTAAGGTATTAGCAGTTTAATTTATTACCGCTTGTCGTAAACTCCTATAATGTTTTCCTACAAAACACCCGTTAAATTAGTTTACGTGTCGCTCATAAAATTATATCGTTAAGAAGACAGAAAGAAACATGTTAATTACTTGAATCCCTAACATTTTCATTTAACTTTACATTGTGAATTTCAAAGTTACAACAAACAATACATACATATACACATACACTCATCCACATATACAATAGCGAGATGTAAATGAATTGCGATACAACAGAGTAAAATAATAACCTTTACCGTCAAAGTAACCTTACCAGTAACGTCTCTATGCGAACTTCGCAAATGTATCGCCCATAGAAATGCAATAAAATTTAAGTAAAGTACACAAAGTGGTGAATTGCATAAATAAAACAAAAAAAATTGTTCATAAAACATCGATTTATATACGAAACGGTTCGTCAAGACAACATACCAAAAAACAATTAAAATACATTAGCATGCAATTGGCTACACCGGTCTTAAGGCGGCCACCGAGTATTAAGAAATTTAAAATAGTCCGAATTATTCAGAAGCTACTGCCGAATACAATTAAAAAATATGCGTATTTTTTTTATAATGCTTACTGGATTTCAATGTGTGCGGAATTTTAATCAATAAACTCTGCATACAGACAGTATATCATAACGTGACATATTTATATGATTCACTGAGAGTTTGCACAAAAGTAGTCCTAAAAATAAACATTTGTGTCATAGCAAAGGAAGCGTTAGTCACCTTGTATTAAGAAGCCACAAATAAAATAAAATATATACATATATTGCTGCCGCGAAAACCGGGCTCAGTTGCGTACTGATACAGAGGCCTGTGCCCAGCATTGGCCAGAAACGATAAACATGACGACGAAGTTGCTAACCTTGATGATTTAGTTAAAAAATTTTATAAAACACACACTTGAGTATCTTTCACGATGTTTTCATAGTACTACCTATCGTAAAGTGACCGGCCTTGTGTTCCTGTTCTTAAGTACCAAATCGAAATAATTATAACGTCTACAAAACCGGGAAAAATAAAACCGGGATTCCATAACTTCTTAAGTTAGACGTATGTATTTAAAATGTCGCTTGCGTATTATGTTCTTTTTCTATGTCATATGTGTATACAAACTGGTAAATGATGTAGTAATTGTGCCATTAAAAGAACAGTTGCTAAAGCCACTTGTAAAAACAAAGCGGTTACAGAACTACTTATGGTTGTAAAAGCAAAAAATGGAAATACAGGGTTCTCGATGGTCACTGCTGCCAATACACATTTACATCCAATTTAAGTTCAGCAAAGACCTGCCTTAAATATTAAATGATCCCCATTTTTTAAGCCAATACAAAGATTTTGCAAGGGCTACTGCATGTGTCTGTGTAATATGTTGATGAGATGACTTCACACTGCTCGGTTCGGTGAAAACCATAATCGGAAGCGAGGGCTCGTAGAGAGTGCTGGTTTCCTTTTTCGAAGATAAAATTGTGTTGCAAAAGGAAGCTCTGGTTCGGAAGCGGCAGACTACAGCCGATTTCTTAATCCGTGATACGAAAGAAGAATCACCACCGGCCTGAAATGGTGTGCACAATGTTTCTATGGGTCCTTCCAAGGGAGACGTGATAAAAGAATTTGAAGAAAATCACAGAAAATATGACATCCCTGATTGATTTAATGCATCGCTTTTATTTAACCTTAAGTCTGAGAGCCAGAGACACGTTTGACGTCCGTTGACTTGTTTTCTCGTTACCTACTTCCATAAGAAACACTCGATAAAATTCGAGATTTTTGCAAAGAGGTAACAAAACTTGAAGATTTTAGTGATGTACCTATCTTGCACGCCAAGGCTCAATAGACAGACATACGACACTATTATCAGATTGAAAGCCTATACATGTACGTATGGTAGAAACAGACGAAAAAACCGTGACTACATATAAGATGTACGATATTGGTGTTCGACCCATTGTTTTAGATTCAAGGAAATGTATGTTTTGTTTACGAAAACGAAACACGTTCCGCTATAGGCAGACGTGGCCCTGAGTCTATACACGTATCTGTGAGTTAACATCATCGTTAACATGGTTATTTTAATTTTGTTACAGGTAAGTACTCCACGCGAGGCCGAAGGTGATCGCTGAACGCTGTACACGAACTGATTTATTTACATGAATTCGATGAAAGATATTTAGATGTTTATATTATTATTCTATGTGTAAGCTAAGCATTGCTAACTTTTATGTTTAACGACTGTCTCGTTGGTCGAGTGGATGAAAGCGCAACCGCCGATCGGGAGGTCCTGGGTTCAAATCCTGGGTCGGGTGCTATGAGATTTTTCTAATTTAGAATTTGTAGTAGTAACTCGGAGTCTGGAATTGTACCCGGCGTATGGCAATAGGCTCACCACCGATTCCATGGGAATCAGACGTAACTAATGAAACGTGGGAGTGTACTACACTCCTCTGCCTACCCCTACGGGGCTTACAGGCGTGATGTTACCCATAACTTTTATTATTATTAGATTTAAATGTGGAGCATTTAAGTAAATATAAGCTAATGTTACTTTTCGTTTAATGCTATCTATATATATGTAAATGCGGTAACGTTTAAAGGAATTTCAAAGTAATACACTTAATTTGTTATGTGAAATATTAATATTCAATGATTCAAAGATTCAAAGATTTATTAAATACACATTAAGATAAATCGACAAGTTTATATGTTCGTAAACAGCTGCAGTAGTAAAAACTGTGTCGCAGCTACTTACGCCCACCTCTAGACAGAAGTATGTGCATATAAAATCATATAGGAATCGATTACAAATAGGAATATCAAAAGAAAAAATGGATAAATGAATAATAATCTAAACATGATATTGATTACATTGAACAACTACATTTATTACATAAAATAGATTTTAAGATAAAAAACATAACACTTTTATATGTATCATTAATTTTGCGTAACAGCGTAAGACTGCTATCCGGCTCACAACACCAATATAGTCCTAACAATGTAATCTGTACCATGTCTGTGTATCGCTTACTAATATACCTAAGCTACGGTTTTACGGTTTTGCAAACGCTCTAAACAAGGTACCTATGTAGAGAAATAAGAAAGAAATTGAAAGACATTGAAACACATATAACGGAACAAAATTGCACTGGTGTTCTAACTATATTTTAACTAACAGCTAAATTTTTTTATATTTATTTATAACAATTATAAATATATGAGAAATGATTCCAAGAAACGATAATTATATCAATATTCAATAAATATATTGTAACTCCATCTTTAACCGCGTTGAATAAAAAAAAATATCTGGTCTATTTCATCAAAAATTCTAAAATATGATATACTCTAGTTTCCAATTCAAGTTCCGCGTACATTTCCCCCATCGCTTCCCATGCTCCACATCTTTGACCAGGCTCATCACGTGCGATGTTATCCAAAAAAAAAATCTCGTCCTCGTATTTTCATAACGTCTCCCAAACTTTTTGTTTCACCTTCAGTCACGACACGACGTATTAAGACGGTTAAAATGCATTTAGTTCGCTATCTTATCTCTAGTCGCTATTACTTCACCCATAATACCGTCTTTCTTTCTGTTTTAGTGTTCAAAAGTCACGACTTGAGCTATCAGTACGAAGAGCACCCTACTCCCACACCTAATATTGGATTTTCAAAGGTATATATACACACTTATTTTTTTCGTTTCAAGTTTACGACCGCTCACCGTGAAACCATAAAATCGGTACTGACATTTACAATGTGTTTTTCAGGCTATGAACGGTTTTATGATGATGATGACACAGAACGGAAAACTATTATACATATCGGAAAACGCCGCTGAATATTTGGGACATTCTATGGTTTGTAACAATGTTTAGTAATATAATAATAATATTTAAATTTTTTAGTATAGGCGAATTTTAAAATATAATTATAAAGGCTATGCCATAATTAAACCCTTGGATATATAAATATTTTCATGTACATCGTACTATTGTTATGTTTAAATTATTTTTATCCTAGCTATGATCGCATCTTCTATTTTGACGTTTTACGAATGCTTTTTGAAGAAAATTTTCCTGATATTTTAGTTTTATAAACACTTGGATTAGTACTGATATTTTTTACAGCACTTTCCAGAATTTTTTCCAGAACGTTCCGCATATTATCATCTAAATGACGGTCGTTAAAAGTTATAGAAAAGCTTTATGGCCGCTATGAAACAGATAGGTTGACCGTTAACAATATGTGTATCTGCCAGTAAAACTTACTCTTTTTCTAAAAGTTTATTTTTAAAACAAATCTCATTTACTCCAAAAATACCCCTAAAAATAACATACATAGGGTACTATTTACTTTCAATAAATATAAATATTACATTTATCAATCGCAAAATATTAACAACGTTGCCCCACGTGAGATGTACATATAACTAAGTCGCTGAAAAGAAATATTACACAACATTGAATAGAATATAAATTTACAGGAGGACCTTTTAATACATGGTGACAGTGTTTACGACATAATAGACAGACAGGACCACCAAACGGTTCAAATAGAACTAAACAAAGGCAGCAACGGAGAGACTGAAAATATACCAAAGACTAGACATTTCTTCTGTAGAATGAACGTGTCGAGAAACGCAAGGCGGCAAATGAGATTTGGCGACCAAAAAGTAAGTTATAATTATATGTAAACTTAACTAAAGTAATCCATACCGTAGCTGACAAAAATAACTTAAGTAAACCATATCGCAACTTACTAAATTAAACAATTACTGACTTACTTGACTTACTTGAATTACTGATAACTTTAAATATAAAATAGAACCTTTTGGCTAAATGTAAAGTAGTTACTCTATACGCTTAACATTTATTTATAACGATTAGCTGTGCTTCAGTGTTATCGACACTAACGTAACTAATATAATATTTGTTAGATATAAAAGTCATAAGTATATTATTGTATATGTGGAATTCCACGTACGTTATTTAAAATTGAGTTTTAGGAAGCAAATAAGACTGTAAGATATATTTTTTTTTAGGTAGTCTTAGTACGAGGTCATTATGTTTCGTACCTGCCACTGTGCAGTCGGAATGAACCTGTGTTCTTGGCTTCGTGCACGCCACTCGCGATGCCGGAAACGCGGGAGTGTGTAGTACATGGCGCTACCAACGTCTTCACCACTGTCCATGCTATGGATATGAAGATACTACACATTGATCCCAAGTAAGGACATAGCTTATATCTTCTTCAGCTGCTAGCCCTCTACTTCAAAAGGTAAGCAGCAGAGTTTAAATAGTACAATTCAAGAGAACTGGTTGAACGTGCCTGTTAGTTACCATAGACAAAACTCCAAGTGTACATCTTGTCTATGGTCATTTTGTCTATGTCTTTGTATACATCACTTAATTTTAACATTTGTTTATCATTTTGTTGCGTTTTACTACGTTTATTCCAAAGTAAAATTCGCTTTTGAACTTATATATCATCACTAAACAATTTTAATTCTCTATAAAAGAAAAAGTCAGTCAGCAGATCTAATTAACCTTAAGTCAGTTTCGTAACTCACTCGATAATAACTACTAAATAACTAACACTAAAAAAACCGTTAAGTAACTTTTTTTTTTTTAAATAAAATTTCTCCACCTTATATAAAACTTGTTTGGAATTATTAATTGAAATTGATATTTGAAAATCGTAAACACACATCTGAACGCTTGCTCGTGATTTGTTCCGATTTAATAACGGTAATTTTTAATCTAGTTTAGTGACTAAGATTAATCGACAGATCGTAAAAATTAGAACAACAAGCTAAGGAGCTTGTCTGACCGTCGGATATATCCGTTGGACGATAAACGAGGTTTAATAATGCGAAGAAACGAGGTTTTTAAATTGACCAAACTGTCTGGTTGGCTCAATCCCGATGAGAAGGTCATGGGTGCGATATTTAACGGGGATATACATTTATGTTTTGAGCATAAATATTTATTTGAATTCCGTGTGTAAATAAATATTGTATAGGTAAATATTGATTTGTATTTGTGTACGAGTATATGTGGTTTAAAAGTCATCTCCACATACGGCCATGTGTGGAGATGGCTCAAGATTTTAATTTTTAGACAATTCCCTATTCGCTATCCCTGTAGTATTAAAATATACTTAGCAGTCTAATTGTCCATTTATAAACAATTACCTAAACGTTTCTAGTATTTTAATTGTTATAAAAAGATCCAAGAGATAAATATTTTTAGAATTTGTGTTATAAGCTTTCTAAGTACTACTTTTTGATCAGTAACATTTTTTACCCGAATTGTTCTCAATTTGTAGAGATGCTTGCGATTTTGCTTATTTATTTTTATTCCACTATCTCTACTAAATGTAGAGATCTGTAGGAATACCGATAGAAAACTGAGTTGGACGTAATTTCTCTTTGGTATTAATTTAGCAAGCCTAACCAATTTTAACTTTTTCTTGAGATCTGTAGAGCTCGTCGCTTTAATGCCAATCTTTGTGGCTGTTTTCGATCAAAAACGATATGTAGCGATAAGCAACGGTGGACGCTTCGTCAATTTTCACAATTATTTCCGTATTGAGGCATATGAAACAGTCATCAAACCTCGTCGCAGAACGGCGGAGAAAACTTAAGAATGATTTATATGGAGCACTATTTTCAGTTTAGTAAGAATTTTATATAATAAGCCTGAATGGTAGGCTCGGGAAAGACAGACCGAGCGTATGTAGGTACTTCGATCGAATCGGAGACGTCCTAAGAGAAGGCCACGTTAAGGATCCTTTTAAAAGACGAGCACAACATTATTTACTATATTAATGAATTTAGAATATACGAAAGATGTTTGCCGAGACCACAGCCGGTAGAAATTTATTGTCTATCCACAATTATGAGAAATAAGCGTGAAAATGTATATATATCTCATTGGTATGATGGGCGTACATAAATTCTAATTTCTCTATCTTTTGTTTCAGTGGCGAATGGTATCTAGGATGGAAGAAGGCAGAGCTAGTTGATATATCTTGGTACCAAATCCTCCATTGGGATAGTTTGCGGGAAGCACAAACCAAACATAGACTGAGTAAGTGTCCCTTTTTTTCTCGAATATCGTAATATACTTTTTAAACTCTTCTTAAAAACATTTACATTTGTGTTTTGTCTCTACATCCCTCAGCACTGGAAATACATATCTTAGAAAGATTATAAAGATTTAAATATACTAACAATATAATAATATACTTTTTAATATAGAGAAACAGATATTAGGAAAACGTATTAACTCTAATACTAGAACAATTTTGGGGTGTTTCAGAAAGTATTTATCAGAGTCTAGTTCTCGTTAACAGTTAATTCAATGTAGTACCATCATCGCATCTAATTCTTCAAAGAAATAATTGTTAAAACAATTCGTACCTATTCATATCAGAATAGCTTGTTTGACGGCCACATGTTACTAACAGTCCTATCTCTGCAACCCTGTAACCTATTAATACTACCTAACAAATTCTTCTTAAGCAAATAATATTAACTAACACTAACAGCCCTTTTCTACAGGCCTATTTCTGCAGTCCTATGTCTACAGTCTTATTTCTACGGTCCTAATTGAACCATGAGCAGTAGTTTCCACTCGTGAGTGCTGCAAGCTCGTTCGCTTCTCTCTTAATATAAAAACCCTAACTAAACAAAGAGATGTTACGCAAAGATAACAATGTCTAGATTTTAACTTCTCAGCAGTGTTCGTGAAACTTTCGAACACAGATAATCTCATGAGCTTAAATCAAGGAGTATAATTATTTCATAATTACGACAAACACACAATCACGTTCCTATGTATATTAACGAAATAGTCGTATGCAAATTATATAGTAAACAAGAGCACAAGGTAAAAATAGTACAATTAATATAATAAATTAATTATTATACGTGACGCCTGGTGTCCTGGTACAGGTCACTTACCAGGTCAGCGAGTGCATATGTCTATCGTTACAGACCTGAAGCACTTCTTCTAAACTCATCGTATAGTTATATTACACGATAACGCAAAACCTTTCTTTCATATCTTATCAACTTATATCAACCTTTTACATAAGCTTTTTTTTCATATATCATAGGTTGTTATGATTTTAGGCCGTAACAAAAAGAACAAAAAAGTAATAATAATGACATCACTTGCTAGTATGAAAGCACTGAGCTTCTACAACTTGAAAAAAATGAAATTTTTTCCTTGACATTCGCCATCGAAGTAACGACATGTCAACTGACGTTTAACGAGACATGTCACTCAGTGTATGCCATTAATAATTAATTAATGTTACATGTATGGCAAATTTACAATGACAATCACGCACCTGTTCATTTATATCACGTAACGCTGAGGACGTGTTAGAAGCTCCCGTGTTAAGCAAGCACGACGTGTGAGAGAGACGGCAATAATAACAAACAGGGAACATACGTTTTGGTTACTAATAATCTCGATAAACTTAGATATATCATTTTATTATTAAGACAAAGTGTTAGAATGAGAGAGAATGAGTATGAGAGTCACAAAAACAGAAGTACCGCATGTCACGATGCAAAAATTATTCTATTTTTGTTGTTCTTCTTCTTCTTCTTAAAGTGCCTCTCCGACTAGCGGAGGTTGGCTGTCAATTCCGCAAACTTTCCTCGGTCTTGCGCAAACGGAAACAGTTCCGCAGCTTTCGCTATCCCTGTCCACTCTGTAATGTTTTGTAACCAGGATTTCTTTCAGGATTTTTGATGTTGATGCTTTATTATAAACATATATTAATACACAATCTATATTATATAATATAATGTATGTAATTTAACGTAGTAGCTTCTGAGTATTGTTCATCGACAAAATGTTAACTCCGTACTTACTTGGCTAAATTCTATACCGACTTAACTAGCACATTTTCCGGGATGGCCGGACTAGTTCTAAAGGCTCTGTTTCATGAGATCAGATCGCTACGAGGTCGCGGAGAGACTAATGAATAGAAAGAAAGAAAGAATAGTAGTTTAAAAGCAGAATCAGAACCAACTGCTTTTGTCTAATGATATACTATCTGATGATAAAAGGCATTGTAAGTGGAAACTGAATTGCTGAAGATTGGAGGATTTTGCCACATTAGATATCCTATCCCAATTTGTTGCAGTAACACAATCAGAGCAGGATAAATGCTGCATCTTGTTAGTGAAGCTGCAGCAGCGCAGTGGCCAGTTCCTGTGGGTCCACATGGTGCTGCAAGTCAAGGACGCAGCTGATACGCCACGACAGTTCATAGTCGCGACTAATCAGATCTTAAGGTATTTATTGAATTGGTCAGAACATAAACAGTCCATACATTGAATTGTCCATTTGAAACCAATGTTGTCATGTATTTAAGTCTTAAAATGTATTCCAACACGGATTATGTATGTATTTTTATATGTTTATATAAATAATAACATCTAATTGACATATTTATTATAATTAGTAGGTATCACACACGTGTTAAGTAACACGTTTAAGAATGTACACGTCTGTAGAAACATTTAAACTTTATTTATAAATCTTAATAGCATTATTTAGACCTTTTTATATTCTGAGTTGATACAATATCTAGTACCCAAACTATTACTACCAAGTATCTGTTGATAAACAAAAAAAAATATGTTTTTATTATTCATCTAATTATCGTAAAATATGTATTATTATTATTATTAATTAATTCTCATTATCAACTCATATTTATGATTGTAATATAATTTATCGTACTGGTCAAGACGGACCTCGCGCTTGAAGAAAATATTGAGAACTTTGGCGCTTACTAAATTTCTCATTATATTTACCTTCACCGTTGTAGGAAATATGAGTAACATTAAAGATATTAAAAATGGGCCTTTGTAAATTGAGATATGCATGAGCCAGGTTTTCAAACTCTACACTATAAGACTAGGCGGCACAAGTTTAAGCAACTCAGCTAAAAAATATGCATATTTTTACAATTAAGTATAAAAAACCAATGAAACGGATTAATAATAGGTATATGGACAAAATCTAACGTAATGTTGCGTCCACAGTGAAGAGGAAGCATCCATAATGCTGGCGAACTCCTGGCTGTATCAGTACTACGGTTACCAGAACCAGCCCTGCGGAATGCTAGACCCTCGGTGCCAGAAGTTCTTCAGGCGAGATCAGTGCTACCAAGACCCATACCAAGAGTATCAGTATGTGGAGAGCTCCGAGATGGAATATGGGTACCACGTGTCGACTTACGTCCAGAAACCATTAGAGGAATATACAGGATGCGAAAGAATATATACTGATCGAGGACCCGTGGATTACTCCACCCATTCCCCACAGTCTACTATCAGCGAAGAAAGGTAAGGGCTTGTTACCTTATGAGATTGTGTGCTACTGAAGTCTGATACTGCAGTCTATGGTATAGTCTGAACTGTA
>DWED01000628.1:0-10693 GCA_018245795.1 Protelbella ruficauda | reverse complement strand
TTATTTTATAAAAGCTAATTATCATCTCATTGAACCTTTGTTTCATATCTTCTTTATTTACATGCTAAGTATATTCGAAACATTACGTCAATTCTTTGCTACCGGTGACTAAAACGATTTAAACTAATACGTAAACATTCCATAGCGTCAAATACAGCAGAACGATTGTTTCGCTGAATAAAGAATGCATTTAAATGAGATAGTATATAACAATTAATAGAAACAGCAGAATAGAGTTGATGCAGTTTTCATGAATTGCTTATTGAGGTTGTCGGGAAATGGATATACAATTATAATGTCATAAAACTAAATGGTAGGCACTGTAAGCTAATAGCAAACTTCTATTGGAATAAGAGTTGATGACCGTATAAAACTGTAGAACAAAGAAGAATTGATGATACGGTGATGACAACTCGAATTAAAAAAACGAATTGATTATATTACATAGACCAAAACAATGTTTTTTAATAATCGATTTATGAATAATACAATAAAGTTACGTTTCACGAGATTTAAAAAATGTTAGTTCATGAGAAAAGCAAAATTAAATATACAGCCGTTTTCAATATCAATCCCAATGAACGTTCTAAATTTAAATCAATGTCGAATATTGTCAGCAAAAACTAAATTGGAAGAGCAGCCAGTGCAGTACTCGTATATATATAAATATCGATAGATCCAGCAACAACGGGCACGTCCCTAGTGATCCGACAATTTTATTGCACTCATTAGAACAGCGTAACTCAATTACGGTGCTAACGTCGTGCCGTTCGCTAATCGTTGCTAATTATAGTACAACTTGAAATCGATAGGGCGTTAGTTCACAATGTACTCTTATCGAAACTCAATTTGTAGCGAAATTTTACTTACTTCTTTGTAAGTACTAAAAATATAAAGGTAGCAGGTAAGGTATTTAAATTTGAAAATGGTTTTAATATTCATGCATGTTGTTAAACAAACAAGCAATAAATTTGTTAGGTCATCATATTAGTAAATAGGAATTTAAAAAAATATTATAATTTTGTTGATGCAGTCAAAAACACAAAAACATAAATGAGATCAATGATAGTAGTTAACACGGTAACAGTAATTTGTTATTACGTGATCATTACAATACTGGACAAAAATCTACATAATATGTAATGTAAAAATGTAAAAAAAAAATTCTCCAAGAAATATAGTCTTTCAATCTGCACTTAACCAGTGTGTCCACGATCATTACTAAAACAATTAAAATACTTGATAACAACGATAATGGCGATACAATTAGAAGGCATTTGGATAGATCCTTTAAAAGTATCCACTTAAAGGGCTTTGATGATAATGATAAAGATTGAAATATTTAAAGTTAGTGAGTCATTTTAAATGGAAGTTATAAAACTAAATGAACAATTGTATACAGCAGGCATATCTCTCAATTGTGCTCATTGGGAAGCCGAAACTCACTCACGCAATCCGTGTCGTATCGTTGGCCAATCCTTGCTAAGTATACCTTTAAATCGATAGGGTGTCACGCAAAATGTACGGAACTATTTGTTCTTTGCGCATTGTGGTAATTGGTAACATGAAACGGAAAAAGGTATAGTTATTCGGTATACTATAAATTCTGTTTTGTTAGTCCTTCGATCAATTTTAATTAACTTTTTAGTAAAAGTATCACACTCGTAGGTCGAATGGTTGCAAGCGCAACTGCTCATCGAGAGGTCCTTGATTCGAACCCGGGTCTGATACTATTGGATTTTTCGACAATAATTTAGATTTTGTAGTAGAAATTTCTAGTAGTGACTCAAAGTCTGGATCTGTGCCCGGTATATGGCAATAAGCTCACCACTTATTCTATGTGGGACGTAAAAGTAACTGGTGAACGTGGGAGTGTACTGCACTCCTCTGTCTATCCCTTCGGGGATTATAAGCATGATTTTACGTTTTTAAAAATATTGACTTTGGAACGGTAACAATTTTACCAAAAAAGAAAATAAAAAAATAAAGTTGAAAATTCCACTGTTTCAGAGTACATTGGTATAATTTATGTTTAGTGTAAATATATCGGTGGGAAGCGAGTATTACGATACGGGAAGCCATACATCAGTGCGCCTATAATAGACGCAGAAGAAAAATACTTTGAAACAATTGATCTGTACCAACTTCAACTAGGATAAGGCTAATTGATGGTTTCCACAGCTCATGCACAAAACGTGAATTGGATGTATGGAAGTTATTCTTGACAGCGTTGGCCAACGACCAAGAGGATCGACTCAAGGAGGGACAGATAAATAATCAGACGATCGCTGCTTCTGGTAATATACCTGGACTTTTCCTTGGCCATTTGACACTTTGCGTACTTGGAGATGACGTCAAATATAGCTTTTAATTTAGGGACATTCGGATTTTGGTGTGCAAGCGTTAACGCAATCGGTCATGATTGAATGAAGATGAGAATTTATAGAGAATTTCAGCGACCTTGAAAGAATTATCCTTCGTTGAGCCAAATAAAAATTGGAAAAAATAAATCATTGAATGTGAAAGAAAAAGTTTTGAATAACTTAACAAAATAGGTTCATGAGAAAAAAATATTTTTCGCGAAAATTAAAGAAACAATTTCTGGATCGCCAATCTAGGATAACGTTGGAACTAAAGTAATATTATTCCAAATTCACCTAATAAATAGTCGCAAACAGAATACGATTTAGGAAATTCGTACTAATATTGTAAATATAAGAGTGAAGCTGTATGTTACTTTTTCGTGTCCAGACCGCGCAGAGGAGAATGAAGAGATGATGAATGAAGAGATGATGAATGAAGAGATGATGAATGAAGAGATTGATGAATCTAGCAGAAGCACGGCAAATCTGCAATGACAGAGATATTTAGCACTTCGTGCTCTCTACCTATCCCGTAAGAAACTCAACGTGGAGATATACATATATGTATGTATGTACCGAGAAGAGAAATTGCCAATGTTTCGTATGGAGAAAGCTCAAGTTTAGAGAACTAAGAATGCAGTCCATTGATAATGACAATTTTATACCTTGAAGGAGTAAAATAAGCTTCGAAATATTATAGAATTATTTAGACTATCGCGCAATCGAAGACACAGTCAGAAAATAGTTATAGATATAGAAGAGAAAAATTGTTAAAGCGTGACCTAAATACTGATATTGTTACTGTGATGAATTATTATTCAAAACACTAAGGCTACTACTACGGAATACTAATTTAGAATTCGCAATAGAAAATAAAGCCTAAAGAGTCGAGAAACACTTTTAGCTATATACGAGTTAATAAAAACGGAAGTTAATTCCGTCTGTTAAGTGCCGACTTCAGCTGACAATATTATTTTGGTTCCCGAATTCAACATTGAATAATTTTCTCAAGTTGAGATTGTTCCCAGACGTGTCCCTCATCCTGGAGATTAAATTAAAACGTCTTAAAATTGAACTGCCTAGTACACTCGTTATGAATTGAAACGGGATAAATCTGAAAATTCTTAGCTCTTAATAGACTTTCAGCGACAATTTTTGTATCACGTAGTCCATTAGTAAATTATTAGGTGTGGAGATATAAACAAAAAATATTATTCCCTAGTTGGGTAATACAGAAACAAAGTAGGTAGGTAATCAGGATTAAGTGCAGAAGTTGTATTAGGAGTCAAGTTTGTTCTACGTGTCATTAAGGACGGCACGAGCTCCATACGCCACATTACCCTTTCCAACTTCAGATCACCGTATTGTGTGTTTATGTATATATTTCTGCATATTTAATAATTTTATCTTTGTTACCTTTCGATACTCAATATTATTAATTCTTTTTCATATGACAGGCTAGCGTTTGGCCGCGCTCCCGCCTGATGGAAAGCGCGGATGCGTCCTTAGATGGAGCATGCATGCCTAGGAAGAGTCTATTCACTCTTGCTTTGAAGAGTCAGCAGAGACGCCGGCAGGGTGGTCAACTACTTGACCTTCTGGATGAGAAACATAAAACCAAGCGGTTTCATTCTGGCAATTAGAATATTCATATAATGTTTTACTATTTCAAATTTTTACGTTCCTAGACTATCTGCTAATATTAGTACTATTATTTTCTTGTAAACAAATTAAATTACCTTATTTCGTCGTTTCTTCCAAAATATGATATTGCTACATGTTACAAAGAGTTTCCATGTGATTGAATCCAAAATAATTAAAGTTTATTCAAGGCTCCGGCGGCCCCATAACAATTATTACACAGTATTGTAATGTGAAAAGAAAGAAATCGTGACACTATATATAATAAATAAACACGTAACGTTAGGAAAAACTAAAGTAGGATGTGTAAGGAAACTTAAAATTATGTTAAATAAATTTTAAATGTGATTTTTACACTCAATAAATTCACACATTCTATAGAATAAAGTAGTAGAGGGTGGTGTACAGAATCATGTATCTAACAGCTGTATTTGTAAGAAGAGGTCTTTTTTCTCGGATACTTGAACTATTGTTTCAAGTACCGCGCAAAATTCACTGACGGTACGGGTTATTGTAGGCCAAAATAATTATCATTGAGTAAGACAATGTACTAATAAACTATGATAAAAGGCTTCGAGAATTCTTTTGAAGTCTTCGGTAATAATAACAGTTATTATTACCAGAACTATAAAAATAAAATTGTGTTTTCAGAAAAAGATATATTTTCTTTTAAAACAATCACAACATATTAGATCATCTTCTGGATATGATAATGTACGAACTCGTTGATAAAGATGTAAAAATGGTAGAAACATCAGTTTCGTACAAATAACAGTGTTTACTGAAGGCAAAATAGATTCGAATCAGTTTTGATTAAATTGCCGATTTGTTTGTTTGCCGAGATTGGTAGATTTGTCTATTTGTTCTCGCCAGATATTGGATAATTTGGATGTTATTACAATAATATGTTCAAATAACATTGTTTTCAGTGATATATTATTATTTCCAGGATTTCCAGCTAGATAAAATACAAACACATATGCAGGAACCTTAAATATCGTATCTTTTGTTAATGATTACTTCGGGAATATGGCTTAAGATACATTCAGGAAATAAACAAGATCGCGATTAAAAATTGAAGTAAATGTTGTATTAACTGTTATTAAAAACTTTATAGGGCACCGTAATTGTTAACTCATCCCTAAATTCAAACATGATGAGGACACTAAAAATAGCTACAAACCTTTTAAAATAAAATAGTCGTGTTCCTAATAATGGATTTTAATTTGCGTTGTCACGGAATGACATTTGACAGTGCATGCGCCGCATGCCACATTTAATACTTTTACGCAGTGTTTAAATTACTTATTTACAGTTGCAGTAGCACGGCGCCCATTACGAATCTTTGATGCTATCGCGTGTTCACACGCTAAGTCGTGTGCTCCAATGAATCACACGCTTCAGTCTGTTCTTATAAGTTTCCAAGTTGTTTTTCTGACTACGTATTAATTATTTTTAATCATATATTTAATTGTCTCGTTCTTCAGAACAGCTAATACAGTTGTGGAATTCTCGTACGTGAAATTTGGATTCTTCTGCATAGTATTGACTACATTCATTTTATTTCTAGATAATTTATTTAGTCTCCAAGACTGTAGTCTTATTAGTTAATATCCAACAAAATTCCTTGGAGGCGTTACAAAAACTTAACAAAGGAACTTATGAAGATATGGCCAACAATTTATATCGACACCTGTCCGCGCTGGAACTGTTGAAGAGACACGTGCTCTGTAGTAGGACACTAAAGTAGATGCAACAAAATTATAATTTTATTTATTTAGTTCCCCTGAACTAAGTAAGGGAACTAAATACCCTTATTTAGTATATATGGAATAATAATATCCATTCAGTCAAATTATAATTGAAATCAAATATTGAGTCATCCGACAATTGTTCAGTATTGCCATATTACCAGGTAACTTGGAATATTGCTCTGGTCAGTAATACTTATGCATATGTATGTAAACTAAAGTCCACTTACCCATCCAACAACATTTCTCCCCGATTCTTGATCCAGTAGTTAATGGTATTGGGATACGCTTCCACGTAGCATTTTAACTTCACGTCGGTGCCCAGGGGCGCCCCGAGCAACTGATTTGGCACCTTCACTGTTGGAGCGACTGAGAACAAAGACAACATTGTCACTAATATGAAATTGTATATGTATGAAAACATTTAAGATAACATTTTAAAGGTAGAAAAATCTTGCCAATGTGTGTAAGTGACCAAGTGTATTCTGATGTCATTGGATAAGAAAAATTGCTTACGCAAAGGGCCATCCATAGACTCTAGCAATTTGCTTTATACAAAGTTTAAGGTAGAAATATTTAGTATATAGTTTAGAAAAAAACTGGGTATTCGTTGAGGTCATTTGTTTTCAATACGTTTATAAATATGAGTGTCATGACACCAAAACATTGAGAACGACAACATTTTTCATGTTTTCTTAGATATTCCAAGGTACTAATGCAGACAGTGAGTGATGGCACGTCATTGGCAGAGATCCAGCCGCATCTGCGCCTGCATTTGCGGGCAATATGGGGAAATGGGGATATTCAGATAGCTGGAAAGTATCGATGGCGATATTAGCAAACTGCTGGAAAATCGCTGTAGAATTTTTAGTGTCTTTGTTAGCGTAACGTCTCGATATAGATGGTCATCATAATGTGGTGACAAAATGAAAATATCCATAAGACTTATATCATCTCAATATATTTTCAAATCTGTCGTACACGTTTAAGTAACTTGATCTTCTCTTCTTTTTATACTTAAAGTGTTTTAAGTGAAGGGAACAGCAGATGTTCAGATACCAGTCATAAGTGGTTAATTAATACCACTCATTGACATTCGTTACAGAACTGAAATACGACTACAGGAATAGGACTGTTAGTGTTGATTAGATATGGTTATAAAAGTTGTCGCTGACACAATTTAACAATTATTATCACGGGACTACAGGAATCGGGATTACTAGTAATATTATCCCAATTAGTATGAGTCAGTATGAATGCAGTCCGTAAAAGTTTATGTGTATCCTAATGTAAACCGATCATACACGCATTGTTACCAATTAGGGCATATCATCGCTTCTAAAATATACGTTACTTTATTTTCCAACATATTGTATTGTACCGTGTTTTATATCCATTCAATATATTGTTACGTAATGTAATGTGGACTTTGTGTTTAACGTGTAGTAATCGTTACAAATGGTCAATATAAATCCTAAATTGTAAGATGTAAAATGTGATAATTAAAACTTATAATGTATTTCCAGCTATGAATATAAAGGCAAAATATTAAATATCACAGTGGGCTTGTCACCCTAACTGTATAATTATAATTTTTCCTCCAGTAATTTAATCGTCGCTGTTAAAGAAATGCAAAGAAAACACATCTTTTGAGGCGGTGAACTCATTAAAAACACAAGGAAAACATAATTTAAAAACATTTTGAGAAGCTTCATTAATTGAAGTAAAATTCAAAGGAACACTGCATATTTAACTGCAAAACGAACCATTTTTGAATTAAAGATTTAATTCTATCTTTATAAATGAAAATATAACGTAAAAAAAAGTATTACAGATACAGAATAATATTCTGTTATAGATGAATACAAATCTAGTGGTTATTAAATAACATAGAATACTTTTCCTTAATTTGTTTAAAATCAAACGAAATTCTATACTTTTTATTAATTATTATATAAAGCAATGTGTGAATAAATATTATGTAATGTAGTATAAAATTCACTGTGGAGCCGTCATTAATACTAGATAATAAACACACTTGAGACATTACAAGTTCTTTAGCAGTGAGCAACCATGGTTCGTTTGACTTGCATTCGAGTTGACTGGAGTAGGGTCTGAACTTTATCATATGATGAAACAACTTGCTATCAACACACAAATAAACTCGTTATCAAGCGGGAATAGCACCGATAACAATTGAATTTCCATGTACTATGAAGCAACTAGGAATTAGTACAACAATCCAAAAACAATTACGCTTCATCAACAAATAGAAGCGAATTGTTTTGTTTTGGATTGCATCCAGGATCGTGACGTGCGCCGCTATCCGATGGATTATGACGTTCGAGTACCCGCGGCGCGTGCCTACTGGCGCGGCGTTAAACATGTATAATAAAATAAATAACGTTTATGTATATCTATTCACTTTACAAACAAACTAAACTTAAACCTAACCTTAAATCGAAACTTAAACCTAAACATCGTGTTACTAAAAAATAGCCTCAAACCTGATTTCAATGGACCAATTAGTTGAAAATAAATCTAGAAGCGAAATGAGTAATAAATAAAACTGTTACAATCATTTCAATTATAGAATTTTCTCGAACTTTATTATCCGAATTCCATTTAACTTAATTGAAGTAGTTTTTTGAATTTATGATTTGAGTAACACCTATAACAGAGTGGAATAACAGGGGAAAGTGTGTATCAGAATTATTTATGTATACATGCAAACAAAGTTAAAAGTAACAGTTACTCCATTATACAATACTTAAGTATTTATGTGAGAGAAAGAGTTATTACAACTCGGTATTCTCACTGCTTCACAAGATAAAGATAAACATCTTTAAGAAACCTGTACACTTTACAGTAATAAAGGTAGCGTAGAGTAATAGTAGGGTAATTAGAGTAACTATGTAATGTTCTTTAAGGCGGGTATAGTCTGCGAGCCCACACTTTGCGAAAATAACAGACTATATTCTTAAATCTACTCATTCGGGGGAGAGCACCGTATTCAATAGCGGAACGATGAAAGTGTTGATGCAAATGATAAGGGTGATGTTGATGATAGTGATAATCATGATGATTATGATAATGACGGTGATGATGACGATTACGCTGATAATGACGATGATGATGATGATGATGATGATAATGACGATGATGATGATGATTATGACAAATTTGTAAAAAATACTCACAATTAACCAGTAGTATGATTCGTTTGCTCACAGCTGGCGGGACGTCGTTGGACGCGATGCAGAGGAAGGCGCCCATCTGCCGCCGATCCACCCGCCACAGGTGCATCGAACTGCCCACGTAGCTCTCCACTGTGGACAAAGAAAATACTTGACTATTGTTTCATTTGTTAGCCTTCTCACAATTCAGTGATGGACTATTTTTTGTTTCATTGTTGAAGGTAATTGGGTGGTCTGAATATCGTAACATAAAAATTGATTTTTTTATATCTTCCACTATAAAAAAAAATTATAATTTGGTATATTAAAAGATTTTTATGAATTTTTGTATAGCATGGTATTTTATATTTTGCCATCTTGTGTGTTTGTGTGTGTATAAATAAACGTCACAAACTATTACAACGGTTGTAATATCAAAAAATGAAAGTCACATCTAAAGTGAAAAGTCAAACAATAGTGTCTATTTGAAGCGAAATTCGTTGCCTGTTACCGCTGACAACTGTAACAATGACAAACGAATTTCGACGTAATCTGATTAAGCTGTGTTTGTTCTGACGCAAAAATACATGGAAAAACTAAAAATACGAAGGATTTTCTCTCTGTTATAACGTTTGATTGATTCTATTATGCTCATGTGTTTTTTATTCGATGTTCGTATTTAACAGGCTTATACTCGTTGTGTCATCAGCCTTATAAGAATAAGTTTTAGTTGTGTTGAGACAAATTAAAAATTCCAAAATTTTTTACTATTGGAATGCCATGAAAGAAGTTCTTATAAAGCTTATATTCAGGACTGTATGAATAAAGATACTGTGGGAAACTAAGAAAAAGCGTAGGAAGATCAAGGAATAGAAAGCGTTCAATGCGTAACACACAAAAAAAAGTCTAAAAAAGTCGAATTATAATAATATTATTTTAGGACAACTTACACTCTGACGGCGGCCTAAAATAGACCGTGACTGTATTCTTATAGCCAGATAGCTAACAACAATACATATATAAATTTCTCAATACTTACACACCTTTAATGTATAATTTAACACGCTAGGCATTTAATTTAGGCAAGAAACAAGTACTTGTGCTCATAACATAGGTATTTGTCCTAGATGGCAATCGAACATACACTCTCTGGTTCTTTAGCATTTTCATTCACTAATCACTGAAATAGTAGGCCAGTCAAACCTTGGAAGCAACTCGAATTCAAAGTAGCATCCTAAGCCATGGTAATATTTAGAAATACATTATCGATCCAAAGAGCGGTAGCAGCAACTCAAAATCCAGCGTATACCATCACCGTCTGTGGTTTAAGAAAATCAATTAAGCGCGGATTTTAAGATGGATGAAGAATGCATTATAATTCTTCCTTTATCCAAAGCTTAGGAGCTTAGCATTTTTCCGATGCTACTTCACTATGCCCGTACACTTTCAAAGATTAGGGTTAACCGACGCTCAGCAAACTTTTCCCGGGTAACAGTTTTAAGTTTTTTAATAAAAACGCAAAGCAAACTCATTAAAGGCGCCTTAGCACAAAATAAGAAGAAGAAGAAGAAGAAGAAGTAAGTTCAGTCATCAACAGCATATTAATAATCGGATTTGTATCACTGCTGTAATTGCATTGTTCTTAATCAGGAATTCATATAATATCAGCACTAACTTAATTAATTAATATTTTTGGACGTAATATTCGACAGAGAAAAGTTTTGACCGTATTAATTATAAAGGCAACATCACGCCTGTAATA
>DWED01000627.1:0-10698 GCA_018245795.1 Protelbella ruficauda | reverse complement strand
AAAGTTAGCCGTTAAATAACCGAGACTGGTCTATTGCTCCAGCCCACTGCTGCTTCACGACAACGCTGAACCCCATACTTCAAGACAGACGATTGCTAAATTTGAGGAGCTGCGGTTGGAATATCTCCGACACCCACCATTCTCCCCGGACCTTGCTCCAACAGATTACTAAATTTTGAGCATTTGGACAATTTCTTAATAGGGAAAAAATTAAACTTCGATGAGGCAATCCAAACTGCCTTCAAAGAATTTGTTGATTCTCGCGCCCACAATTTTTGCAGCAGAGAAATCAATGAAATACCTATGAAATGGCGAAAGTGCATAGATAGTAATGGGACCTATTTCGATTGAATAAATATATAATTTCATAATAATAAAATGCTAATTTCATATGTAAGGACCTAATATTATTACGTCTCTTATGCCATGTCCTACACATACACATCACAGGTGAATCGTAACAGTGTACTACACCCTTGTGAATACCTCTTAGGGAAAGTATAGGTGTAATTGATTTATATTGTTTTGTTGCATTAATGTATACACAATCAACAATGGCAATTTAAATAGACAGTATTTGTCAGAACACAGCTCGCGTAAGTCAATTAAGCGTCGGCAAGAAACACGTGTCGCCTGCTGCGGCGGCTGGCGGCGCTCTCGCCAGCTACTGGTAAACAGGGCCGCGATAACTGCTTACACTGGACTCCCGCGGATACCGGACCTGATGTGACCTTGCGACTGGTGGAAGCCTATGCTCAGATCGATATCTTGTTTTCAACGAGATATTAAAGATAGGAGCAAGGAAATGTAAAGTTCGGTACTATTCCCACTTTTGTTACTTTTCTTATTGAACAATGGTACGAAGTACAGTCAAAAAAGAAATCAAGATAATTACACAAAGTCACTTCTTCAAATCGGTCATGCGTAACAAAGTTGACATAATTCACAATACGCATCATAAAGAAATATTGACACACTTGAATTATTCTGGTCCTTATTAGTGCCTGTTTATAGCCGTTTAACATTAGACCTCAACAGCTGAAGAGCTAGACCTTAGAGTAGGCAAGCTAGTCTAATGCTAAGTAGATTTCGGTAATACGATTACCGCTCGAAGCTCATTTGTAATATGTTGATTATCTACATTTGGCCGACGCAAGACGCGCGAGTCGAACCCGCTAACCGGCCGCCGCTGTGCAGTCTATTAATACTTGATAGATGGTGGCGGCGTGACTGGCCGAACCTTTCACCTTATCCGACTTCCCGCGATAATAACTTCGACAAACTTCCACCGGCTGCCAAAAAAACCCTTCCGTGCCGTTTATTGAAAAAAAACATTTATTTATGTACGAAACCGAAATCACACTGGCTAAAAATCTTGGTAACCTTTATTAATATCGATGTAAATGAAGAAATACATATATTATGTCATCCACGCATGATCGGGAAGTGTACAAGCTTGCTAGTGCACAGCGGCTAAGGAAACACTTGTAAGCGATAAAAATACATGTTGCTCAAGTTAATTTAAAAATATTAAACCGTTAATAGAAAACTCCGGAAGGTCATCGAGAAATATATAGGACATTTTCATTTAAGTTTGAACCCTATAACAAATGTTCTATAATTTTAATTTTCTGATCCTACAATCCGATCTAACCAAGTATTCAGTAGCATATCCTATTCGCAGCACTACTGCTGAGGTAACTACCGACTATCTTATCCATTTTATTTCTCTATTTGGCATTCCGAAGACAATTCTTACAGATCAAGGCACAAATTTTACATCTGAAATGTGTAAAGCAACTTGGAAATTTCTAAAAATTAAAAACCTCTGGTCTTCCCCTTATCACCCCTAAACACAAGGCGCATTGGAGCGCAGTCACTCCACATTAAAAGAATATTTGCAATCATATATTTCTGAAAATCAAGATAATTGGCCTAAATACGTTTATACAGCTAAGCTAGCATGCAACAGAGCGATACACTCTACAACAAATTACACTCCCTACGAATAAGTGTTTGGACGAAAACCCTTCCTTCCTAATTCAATTTATGAATCCGCCCCAGGTGCTACTTATCCAGACTGTATTAGAATGTTACAACACCGCCTCAAAACCACACGTGACAAAGCTAATGAGCTTATATGAGCAGGTCCAAAGAATCCTCCAAAACCTATTACGATGGCCATACTCGCCCTGTAAACTATCAAGTTGGGGATTATGTTTATTTAAAAAAAATCATTTACGTATGCGTAAAGCTCCGTCGCCAATATGAAAAAGCCCCTGTAAAGTTATAGAAATAAACGACACGTAGTTCACCATTACGACGAGATGAAATTAGCCCGTCGTCGTGATACTTGGCTAAGTTCTAGGATTATGCTAAAACAGCTACCTTTCTTAAATCACCAATGAATTCATCTTATACCATAACTAATCTTTTATTATTTTATTGTTATATATATATTAGAGTCCACGGGAGTTACTCAGAAGGAAGATTGCCTGGCAGCGGTGTCGGTGGTACCAGCTCAGGAAGACCCGCTATTTCTGACATCGAAGAAAGAGTGCTTGAGGAGATTGAACACGATCCGTCTACCTCTACAAGAGCAATAGAACGACGCACTGGGATACCAAAATCGAGCGTACACCGTGTATTGAAAAAAAATAAGTTTCACTCCTATCATATTACGCGGGTGCAAACTCTGCTACCGAGGGACTACAACGCACGGTTAGTTTTTTGTCCAATGAAGTTTGCGAAAATAGAACAAGATCCAAATTTTTTTAATAACCCGTAGACTCCGTAACTCCCATGGACTCTGATGAATACGCGGTGATCCGGGTGTTGTAAATTAGGGAATCTTTCTCTGTAAAGGGCCACAGATGCATTTGCATTGCCCTTGCACTCACCATAGATAAGATGAATATTTGCGTATTCCTGTGAATGTAAATATTCCGTAGTGTAATCTCGCTTGCTTACACTTAACTCATACTCTCCTTGTCTCGCTTTAACAAAGTATGTAGTAGAGCTTGCTCAGGTAAAAACCTTCACGCAACCATTTAAATCCATTACGGTCAATTTTAATGTTCGCTGTGAATCCGTGAATATTTATGACAAGAAACGAACAAATTTTTAAAATTTAGTGTTTAGTCCAATTTACTCCTTTTAGACATTAATAGCATTATTACCTCGTATTTACACCAGATATAAAAGAATGTATTATACCATTTTAAAATCTGTATTAAATACGCATTTTTTTAAATTAGTTGGCCACTTCTTCTTTCATACGTTTTTTTTTTCACAAGATGTGGTTAAACTTTTCCAAAGAAAAATTAAAACCACATTTCGTAATAAAAATTAAAATTTACGATTTTTTTTTCCAATAACATAGAACACCTATTCTTATGATTTATTCCATATCTATTGTACAGTCTGTGCAGAATATTACAACACCGAAAAGCCGACGAATTTCTTTAATTTCTAGCAGTGGTACACACAAATACAAGGGAGTATAACAAAAATCGTCATTTTTTTTTAAATTCATAACTTGGGTACTGCACGAGATTTTTTTTGTAATTTACTGTGAGTCCTCAATAGCTCTGCTATGAGGTGTTTCAGGCTTGTCCATTCTTTTTGGGACACCTGTATATGTAGAAACATTATTGCAACCAAGAGCAGAAGCTCTTGGTTGCAATAATGTAAGCAATACATGAAAGCAGTGAATAGCGAGGCATCTGTGCCACCAACACTGAAAATTATTCTGCCCTTTTAAGTGTTGGTGGTCTATTAGATAGAAATCCTAGATGTACATTTGCAAATATGTACTAACTGATCCAATCTATATTCAGTCTCATTTGTATTGTTATGTTAATAATTGAAACTAAGTTTCAACAGACACTAACAGACCGATCATAACAGGTCTGCTGTTTTGGTCGGTTGCAGATATAGTTTGCGGCAGCGGCGACTGGTTTTCTGCATGCTTTGCACTTTACTTTGTCACCAACCATTACTGCCGTATTCATTACCTGTATCCATCTGTCCATTCGAAGTTATCGATCATGGTCCAAACAGTATAAGCTGTTATATTCATACCATCTTCTTTTATAGCGAGTAGAACCTGCCGTAAAATAATTATATTACTTTTAATTTAACTTGTCTGCATTATATATTAATTTTATTATGGTAACATTTTTTATTATATTTTGTATGGATCAAGATGATATTAGCATTAAGGGTTATAATAGAGTTTCACCTTATTATACCCCATTTATAATATATACTAATTCAAGTTTATAATATTTTTTATACTTCCAAATACACAATTATTATATTAAATATAATAATAATTATATTATATAGGGTATTTCACATGAAAGTGTAAGTACCTGTTCCATATGATCTTCGAGGTATTTCACTCTATTCTTGTCTTCTAAAGTAGGGTCAGCTGTAGAATACCCATTTTCTAAAATCAAGTATTCAATATCACCATAATTCCGCTTCAGCCAAACAAGTTGCTTACGTAAACCTTCAGCGTATACCTGAAAATATATAACCGCTAAAATTACATTACTTTACAACTTCTAATCCATATATAGTGCCGTCTCCTCCCGAAGAGTATAAAACGGCTGTACAGGTTTGACCTTTCGCCTAAACCACGTTTAAAACGCGTTTGCCTTTTGTCAGTTTTATCCAGCCCCCAATCATGATTTATAATATAGATTGATTACGCCTTTACACCCACAGCGGCGTTTGGAGAACAATAGCTTTTCTAATCCACTGAGGGACGCGATATATTACACCAGTTTATCTCATTTATACCGACATCGAATGAAAACAATAAATCAAAGATTGCGCTGTTGTTGTCCTTATGAAAAATTGAAAATTCTTAGAAGTTTATTAGATCATCGAGTTTCCATAAAGATTTTTTAAAAGTACGTACATTGCATGAGCCAATTTTATGAATTGTTGTATTAAATAATGATAATTCAATACGACATTTTATTTTCATATTCTAAATGTTGTAATTAAGAAAGTTCCTTTGTTTCTCAAACAATACCTACAACGACAAGTTTGTCTAACAGTAGAATAACATGGAAACAGAACTCAGTTGTCCTCAGTGGATTTCCAGAAATGTCTCTCAATATGCCGTTAATTGTGTTGTTACATATACGGATCTAGCGGATTATCGGAATGATAGCTGTTATCGGTAATAGCAGAGTAAGAGAATTGAGCCTCGAACGTGCACACGTAGATGCCTCTGCATGCTCTCGATCGAAATGACACACCTTTTAATGCTAAGAAGAATTATCCCGATGTTGATTACATTTTAGCGCGTCAAAATGAATTCCTTAAAACGGGTTTCACGTCGACACTGGATAAATAGACGCCGAGTGGACGGTAATCGTTGCTAACCTTGTAAGCTCCAAACAGAAATGTTTGAGGTAATGTTGTTTGGGGTACCTAATGTGTTTAACAGAATTTTTTGAAAAACAATATTGGGCTTACTTTAAACCATCTGCAACCGCCCTGTTCCCATTCTGGTCGATATATAAACACCACCCCCATTTCCGGATTTCCAGTAAAAGGCCATTTACCAATTTCTTCCCCAACTTTCGCTTTCCTTACCAACGCGCTGATGTAGTAGTTCACACCGTAGAAATCGAAAGTGCCTAGAAATAGATTACGAATGCTTCACATACTGTACATTGTAGACATTCGTTATGGAAGTCAATGGTAATAACCATTGATTTCCTATTGTATCTTATAAACTCCAGTGGTTTACATAGAAACAAAGAATATTTAAACAATTACCGTAATACAGTCGAGAATATGACTTCAATGAATGAAGTACATTTATTTATATAAATGTGGTTACAATTGTTGGGTAATTTTATAATATTATAAATCACATTTGCTTAGGTTTAACGTACAAATTTAGGTTTCATGATGCTCTTAATTTTCCTTAAATCTCACAATTTCTATTGTGCTTGATATTAAATTGACTTTAATAATAATAAAAAAATATATATGATAGTAATACATTTCAGTACAATAATCAACTAAAAATTTGTCATTTATAAATTCTCTTAATGTCTGTCTCGTAGTGGCAGGCTTCGAATTATATCTTCGTCTCCAGGAGTATGTGATTCAAATCTTTTACTGGCTTCTTTATCACCACAACGTTATATTTTCTATAAAGCAGATGATGACTTTCATCCTGCCGTTGACCACCGTGATTTACTGTCAACCCTCGTCATTCTAAGAGAAGACCGGTCTCAAACAATGGTATGATGAAAAGGTTGATGGGGTAAAATATTTAAATATATACATCGTCATCGTCATCAGCCTATCAATCAATATATACATAAAAACTCAAAGATATGTGTTGTTAGGAAGCCCGTATGATTAATTACAATCCACTAAACTCGAAACACGCGGTTTTTTAATTTTTTTGAGTATATATTTCTTAACCGAAATAATCTTCGAATTATGGGAACTTTTTAAAAGTAACATATGTTCAGATCAAAATCAGAGAGGCCATTAAAGAACGTATCAGAAAAAAAATTTGGGCGTTATTTCTTTATTACAATATTAAAGTGCAAGTGACCACTAGCACCATACATTATAATAATTACGTACCACTCACATGTTATAAGTATATAAAGCCACTGAAATTTCAAGAAGTATTTGGACCATATACGCTCTACTATTGATATACAGTATAAACTAATGTAAAATGAAACATCTCCTATTACATGGTTTCTGAACACCAAGCTAGATCTGATTACCAGAATTATCATGACAATTTCGAATCAAAGCTGTCTTTCCTCATTAAGTTTTCTCCACCTGTCAACGTCGTGTATAAAATTTTAAAATTTGTGTATAGTAATATATGTATATAATATTTCATCATACGGTAACCCCTGTCTTAACACGTTGTTTACTTTTCTTCCTCCCTATTAGCTGTCCTTTGAATATTTATCCTCTCTTTATTCATATCAACTTTTACGCAATATAATATGTTATTAAAGTTTTTTGCTACAGTGTGATACCTTTGACTAGATCAATCTCTTCTTTGGTAAATGCAGGTAATTTTGATTTTGCAAACCCTTCTTCTTTACTCTTTTTTGCTAAATGTCTTTCTACAGAAGGTGGCCAGCCACCTTGTTTGGAGTATATGGGGTGTGAGTGAAGGCCCGCCTGGAAAATATTAATAGAACTAAATGGGATGATATGATAACTATAAGCGCAGTAAGTATGGTACAATGGTAACAGAGAATTGATCCGTGGTAGTCATCGTTGGCCATAACAAAAAAATAAAAAATTCGTTTTTTCTTACAAATCACTTTCCTTCATAGTGAATTAACTTTTGTAAAGACACTTTTTAGCAATAAACTACGCTTCCACTCCAGTTTTTTATATGGAATAATATTGTTAATGTTATTTCTCACAGTTCAGGCTCTGTCCATGATAAATTTCATCAAAATCATTTTAGTGATTATATCATAACATGGTAGTAAATACGGAGACTTGATCGCATTTGTGATGACATAATTTTTATCGATAATTGATTTTTAATTAGACGTCATCAATTTTTATAACAAAACTGATAATTAGCATAACAAATTCAAACTTTATTTAGTAGCCAAACCTAAATATCTGACATCTATGATTTTTTTACTTGCAATTATTTTAAAATATACTATTTTTATGGGACACTCCACCAGATTTTCTGTTTTCCTATTGTATACGAGTGCATGTGTGCGTGCGAGTATTGAAATTCCCTCCGACCTACATATATGCCGCCGCATTACACTTTTTCCGTACGTAATGATTTCTACCACTCAACACCAAAGAACAAGATTAAAACAGCTTTATATGGAATGGTTCACATCCAAGCTGATACATCATATAGTTTCTAATTGATGCAACCACAAATATTTGTTTTTATTTTCGATAACATAGATATACACTTTTACCTAACATATAAACCGCTTATGAACAGAATGTGGACAGCGATATGCTACTTCACATACAACGAAAGAACTTTAATCGCTAAGAAATGTAGACTTAAAAGGCCACGAAAGCATGCAAGTGTTTTTATGGAGTATCAAATATAAAGTTCACGATGTACACATACAATTAGACCGTTCATTTTCATATCATTACGAATATAGAAAAGAGATAAACTTACAGAAAGTTGACGTGTCAATTCAGCAACTTCTTCATCTGCCTCAGTTGCCGCCTCGAACCAAATCAACTGGTTAGTTATACCCGCGCGACCTAATCAGTAATTTTAAACTTTATTTATAAAACTTAAGAATACTTTTAAATCATTACTGTATGGTTTAAAAATATATTACATTCATAAGAATTAATAAAAAGGTATTTCCACACATAAGGACCACTATCTTGTTCATATGGGATACAATTCCGAATGACATCCTACAATATACATATTAACAATAATTTATAAATTAGGATTATAATGATATAATTTAAACGCAATGAAATTAAGCAGGTAAATTAATTTTAGAAATTAATTCACTCCAGACTTTCATACGAACTATCTCGTTTGGTCTCATTTCATGAATTAGGTAAACTTTGAAACAAAATGAGATCTTAATATACCCTCAGAAGCAAATTTCGAATATAATTGACTTGCAAGTTGTTATTATTCAATAAAAATTAAAACTCTATCAACTGATACAATGGAAACTAAAACATAAATTTTGCATACCCCATAAGTTAAGGGTTTTATTCAAAAGTATTAATTTAGCAACATAAAATAGTTTATTCTATCCATTAAGCATCTAGCCGTTATCATAACCGGTGGAAATCTGAAAACGACTAATAACATTGTTACTTGTTACCTACTATTACTTTGGACCACTTCTGATTTTGCTTCTCCTGCTTTGAAATACGTACATCTAGCTATTTCAATCAGTCTGCACTATGTTCTAACATTAATTTTGTTTATTTAACTGATTTTTTCTGCCTAAAAAGAATTTTACCTACCTTTATGTGTGGACTTAAATTCTTCGTCATAAATCCTCCATGCTTTGGCATGAGCTAGCATAACATGCTTGCTGCATATGTAACTGGCCAAAGGATCCTCAATATTTGGGGCTAGTAATCCCGAATTGTAAGCCGCATCACACATGACTATCGGCTCATTGATGGTTATCCAGGTTTTGACCCGGTCCGCGTAAAGAGAATACATTACCCTTGCGTAATCAGCAAACCAGTCTACTATCAGGGGATTTGCCCATCCTCCTGGAAATTTGACGTTTCAAAATTACTGATATCTGCATCTTGAAAACATATTGTTTGTCACATAAAAGACTTGAATTCTTGTTCTTTTTTCTATTATTGTTACCAGTATTTACAGGATTGTTGTGTTCTCTGTATTTATGTGTGCCGTTTGTGCCTCTAACTGGAGTGACACTCGGCTTCTTATGTACATCGTATAATATTCTCCTGTATCAAATGTGCTAGTGGTCACTCTGTTTGTACACTTATTAAATAAATAATTGAAGGTATTCATTTTAATCATGTAAAAGAGACGATTTATACTTGAGAACAATATTAGGAGATTATTTTCGGTCGACTAAAAATATATTTATTAACTTAACGTAATTTTTTAGAAACACCGTATATTTTTTATCATTTTTATGGCAAAAATGGCTACATTATTTCAAACAAGTAAGTAGCGGCAGTCGTAAATGTACTGCAATTGATGATTCTTCGTCGTGATAGCTATATTATGGTACAGAGTAATAAAACTAGTATAAGTTATTAAAACAGAAAAAGCACCTAAGTTCTGTAGTCTCTGTGGCAAGTCCCAGTGGTATAATGTGACAACGGGTTCGATTCCCTTCTCCAAGAGCCCATCAATCAAGTTGTTGTAGTAGTTTTTGCCGTCTTCACTGATTTTGTTTGTGAATCCCGTTGGCAATACACGAGGCCAGGATAAGGAAAACCTGGCAACAAAAGAACTCTTTACTATGCGCCAAAATTTGATTGCATTGAAGGTTCTATTACTCCTGACCGTTGTAACTTCAATATATGGAAATTCAGTAAAATGCAAAAAAAAACGATAAAGCTACTTGTCATATATTGAAAATAAAAAAGTGAAGAGAAAGTAAGAAGCGTATAAGAAGCCTGCAACTCATGTAAACCTAAATTAGAAGAAATTAATAGTAACTTTTCTATGGCGACAATAAAATGAAGAAATGTTTAAGGTATACATTTTAGAATAAATTAAATCAAATTTCGATCTTGCTAAAGGTCTTGCTGGCGTTACTTATAATAAATCGCTCGATTTAATAGCTAGTAAACTCGTATAATTAGAAACAAAACATGACCACTTACAATAAATTTTTACTTCATCATGGGAGCAGCTTAGAAACCAAGTTGGCCATATTAAAATGAGCTTATGGTTTATATCGGCTTTCAACACAAGGATATTTATCATTCCTACATAAATTACCTGTAGTGATGCAATCCAAGTTCAGCAGCGATATGAATGTCATCCCTCCATTTGTTATAAGAGTCGCATGCGACATCTCCATTTCGGCGTTCCGTTATAGTGTCAGGAAATTGATGGGTTTGCCAATCGCAGATGCTTTCTGACTTATCTGCAAAACAACCATAAGCACGAAAGCTTGACACATTACAAAATTGCTTAACTTACTTAGTTTGTTC
>DWED01000626.1:0-10704 GCA_018245795.1 Protelbella ruficauda | reverse complement strand
GCGTTTACACAATCCGTTGGCTCGGCGCGGCCGGTGCTCGCGCGGCGCGGCGCCTTCTTGTGACGACAATCGACGCGCGAACACGTATCGTCACTTGTTTTTTTTTCACTTCTTCAAACTCATGCGACCGACGCGGTCTTAGCGGTTTTGCGACTTATAAGAATCGATCTAAGTTCCAATAGGAATTCAAAGCGACTATACTACCTCAAATTTAGGATTAGGATAACTTAGTGACGCCGCGTAAGTGAATGGTTAGAATATGCGGTAAAAAATATTTTTTTAAACACTTTGCTTTCATTTGAAGAACATTTTTAAATAGTCCAAAATTTTAAATATTTTTATTTTTATACGTTCTTGGAAATTTTTATTGCAAATTGTAAAATTTAAACACTGTGATAGTAAATCGACTTTTAAGTGAAGACCAGTGCTGCAGTGTTGGAATTACAAGGAACGAGAATATGGCATAAATGCCGTATCAATGCGAATAAAACAAGAAAAATTAAAGAATTTTAGATAAAAGAAAAATAGCAGAAACGCACACTTCATTGTCCCTGGTGAGTTCTCAATTTTTATATATTAAAAAACTCCGCTTTTTATTGACAGAATAATAGTTATATGTCTTACATTTGAAGGTCATACTTGAATTATTAACGGTTGATATTACTTGTGCCTTAGAAAAAAAAATTAAACTGTCTTCGGTTTCCAGTGAACGCATATGTTACTATGTTGATAAAACTATTTTTTCTTAACACGGTACATGTGGTTCTAATAAATTCCAAATTTTCAAATAGAAGTTATGGAGTTCGGTAAAAATGTAAAATATAAACGTGTTGTTTATGAAAATGTGTACATATAAGTATTATTTAAATATAGAGCCCAATGATAGTGGCTATCACCCACTTGGCAACAGCGAATTCAACTGATAAAAACCGCCATTTTTTTTTTTATCTTGCCACTGAGATAATTTAAACTGTGGCCCTTATCGAACCAACGCGACAAATGTAATAAAATGTAGGTACCCGGTTGCATTATTTTAAAACCAAGAACGTAATTGCATAACTTGCATAATATGCACTTTGTAAAGTATATCCGGAATATTAGTTTTATATGTAATGGGTCAAATTAAACCGTCTAGCAAAGTGAAAATTCACAAATGCATGTTAAAGGGTTACAATTTAAATTTTATAATAATAATATCACCTTTAACATTTTTACAACAGTGTTATCTGAGTAAATGTTGAATTTTCGTTATCTGTACACGTAACACTAATATTTTGTAGTACATGAGTAAGTGCTAAATATAACAGCAGACACAATGTTTTGAAATCATCACGTCTTATTCGAGCGAACTTATGAGTCGCTATGTACAAGTTCATAAGCGGAAAAGTCTAGTTATTTAGAATATAACCATGATATTAACGTACATAACTATAATTATAATGCCACTGAAGGTATTAAGATTTTTCCAAGCAAACAAAAGAATGTTGGTCTCATCATATACATTTTCGACAGATGAGAAATATTTAAGTGAACTGAGTTTTCCAATTATTCTGTTTAAATTTTTGCCGTTAGCTAATTCGATACTTGAAAAGTTTGTTTCTATAAAAAAGTTGTATCTAAAAGTTCATATTAAAATATGGGCAACTTTCCCACCATAGTTAATCGTAAATTAAAAAAAAAAAATTTGGAGATAGTTACATACCCAAGTTACACGCCAAATAACCGTCAGGTAAATTAAAATATTATGCGAATTTTCCTAAGTGCAAAATAATAACGTGTATTACAAATAAATCCGGTTCATAATTAAAGCAATATCAAAACAGGTATTCACATAAATATTAGATTTGATCCGATTTAAAATTGTTAACATAATTTACTATTTATTCGACACGACATTTTTATTATTGAATGCATAGAGAATATTAGTATAGTCTATGGTCGTGGCAATAGCTGTATTCATTTGTGTGAGACCTATTATTACCGGTCATCAACAATGCTACGCCGCCATCATAGATAATTGTTATTTATATGCTACACCAAAACAAAACCGTGCTATAATTACAATGAAATTGGTTCACAACGACCCAATCGACACTATACGTTTGACGAAATAATTCATATAAAATTATACACATAATAAAATTAATTGTGACCATATTTGCATAATCACATGCATTTATTTAAATAGGAAAATACTTTTGAAATTCCTGTGTACCTTCGTATATTGTATAGTGTCTCAATTTTAGTTGCGTTTTTAAATAGAGTAGCAGAAGGGGGTAAAATACTTAATATTAAATAAATGCTCACTTCCTCTCGTAGAAAACCATAGTCAAAGTCTTATCATCATAATTTTTAACATCTTCACTGTTGGACACAGGGTACTCTAAGAATGAAAAGCTATAAGGCCATGTCAACTACTGATTATATGTGAGTTGACAGACTTGATAACCCTTGGTGAACAGTATAGACAACACTTGAGCGTGCAAAACATAATTTTCTTCACCGTAATGTCCAATGACAGCGTTATTTTTGATATCAGTCAGAGATGCGGTATCACCTCCCCAGGACTAGTATCTATATGTCGTTTTTCCTTACGTATGTATGTACATAACTATATAGTCTGAATGCGGTCTGTTCACTGTAGTGTTAGCTGCTGATTTATTTGTAGATGAATTGTTTACAAGCCATTTTGTTCTTGCTAATGTACCAATATGCGTGTGGTTTGGTTAAAATTAAAAGTTAAAAAAAATTTTGTTCAAATTATATTTTTTTTTTTCAATTACATAAGGTTATAGTATTATTTGTGATATAAAATTACAAGTAATTTTCTGTTAACTCGAAACATTTCCTGTGCAATCGTTTTAACAAAAAAATCTGAAATAATTTCTAGAATTAAATTAAAAGTTCATTGAACTTTTGTCATACTCTTTTATTTTATTTATCGTAATACTATAATAACTTGTACATTAGAAATTTACATCGGTACCTATCTGTCCTCATATTGTAACGGTAAAGGTATAACTGAATTCATAAATAGCAGTTTAACTAAGTACTTATAACGTAGTTGACAGTATAAAAAATAAAATAGTTCGTAGTTATATAAAAAAATTTTATTGTAATAAACAACTAATACCTGGTCTGGTCGAATTTTCAGTCACATGTATTTTTATCTATTGTGATGGACACAAAATATTTTAACAACTGGCAATATAGACACTTCGAAAAAGTACGTTATTTTTTTTTTTTCAAACCTCCAATAATTTCGCGGAGAACGTTACAGAGATATGCAATCGAACGCCCACATGAAGCGTTTTTATTTGGCAATAATTCGGGTGTAGAAAGAAAAATATCGGCTATTATGATATTGTAACGCGGAATTATTAATTTAGTCTGGCCGTGGGCTACGTTTTATTTGGCCTTAAGTTTTATCGTGACTGGATGTTCGGGTCTTATCTCTTGCGCCTCAAGCGGGTACTTATTTATTTTTTGGAAGCGCTAGACAAAAGTGATGTGAGCTCTGATTTTTTAAATTTTATCACAATGCTGTACATAACATATAATGTTACACCGCTAGAATGTATGCAGCTTGTAATGTGTAATACACTCTGTTATTATTGCTAAAGAGAGGTCAATAATTTTATTCGAGTAAGGAAATTAAAACTTCAAATTTTTCACTAACAATCGTAAACGAGGACGTAAAAGTGATGATTAAAAGAATTTAACTTATAACTAACACTCTTCCATAAAATTGGTACCTAATAAACATGTCAATTTACAGTCATTATTTTAAATATAACCCCACAATGTCACGTAAGAATCGCTTCCCTGATACCATGTTTCAGCTGCGAGAAGACGTGTTTACCGAGCTCGTAGTAAAAAATACCGATTATTTCATCAAGTAATCGCAACCATTAAAGATATAAATCAGCTGGTCGTTGGATGTTATTAATAAATTTGAGCCGCGGGCGAAAAGGATCGTTAGTTTCGAAGCATCGACGGGTTCGATTCCAGGCCACTAATTATTATTTATGGACACCTTATATTGCCCGAGGCGCTAGGAAGTAAAAACAAAATATGCAAGCACTCTGAGCCTACCACTTGGCGCTGTTAATTACTTTGCCTTCAAGAAAACATAAATCAAAAATGGTGGGCGGCAAAATTGTTAAATGACACGTTAAGACGCACTTCATTATTCGATTACGAGGTTTATGTTGAAATTTTTTCAAGTGTGCCACAGTGTGTAAGCGGCCTAAAGCAATAAGCATGTAACATAGTTGTGGGAGTGATAGTATTTAAAAATGATTGTATTAGTGTAGTACATATAGTCATTTCCAATTTACCAATTTGGCTTTGCACAAAAGATAGAAATAAAAAGTGTTCGGTCCTGAGTGTAAACATATAAAATGCATAGGTCGATCAAACGTATATCTAGTAATGATGTAGTCGGAATGCAGAACAATGTTGTAGGGTCGAAACGATTTGGCGGGAAGCAATAATAGATTTTGCGTAACGAGAATAAGGCTTAAAATACAATGTATTCGCCCAAACGATGCTGTAGTATTGTCTACTACACAGGCGTGCCAACTTGCAAATGTTATTGACGCAAAAACTATGCAACAATGTCGCCAGCTATGCTTTTAGGTATTATTGGTGTATCGAGCTAGTATCGGAATAATTCCAAGGTCGATTGAACGCGGTTTTAATAATCAAACGCGGAATGTATTCGTTCTAATTTGTATTTTACGTGCTTTTAGCGGTAAATACGAGAACTGGAATGTTCGTAAGTTCTATTTTCAAAATCCTTTCTATCGTCAGTTGACAATAATGTGTTTTAGTACGCGGTAAATTAAAAATTTTCTGTTAAGATATTCGAATAATACTTTAATAAATTTCAGCAAACTTTTTTATTTTTTAAACATAAATTTTCTATTGCAACTTTTTTGTTCGACCGCTTAATGCGTGCATTTATTAACAACAAAATAATTGTAAGTAACTCCATGTACATTACATTAAAACAAATATCAAAAGCATAGGTATTATTACGATGTAAATATTTTCATAATAAAATTCTCAATGCTACGTAGCTGAACAATTTACGACGTATGAAGTCGTAAGTAAAATAAGTACATTTATGTTTCTGATTGGTAATAAACGGAAATTTATGTAATCGCGACAAAACATTAACTTTTTTGTAGCAAGTAGCATGTGGGCTAAATTTTGAACAACCAGCCTCAAGAAATTATTTAATATATAATACATATATATTATTCAAGATACATCGTGAATTACCTTTTGCACGAATTACGAACAATAACCTTTATTTAAACGGCTTTCCTCTGCAAACAATGCCACTGTATTATAGTACCGAAAATTTTGCACAAAACATTACAGAAGTCCTTTAAGGTGGCTCAGCCACATATAAAGAAATGTTTTAGTATGATATTGATAGTTTAATTCTAGAGTATAAAATAAAAAAAAGTATAATTAAAAAATTGAAGTATATTTAAAAACCGTTTCATATATATAAAATTAAGATATAAACTACAAAAGTCTCATTAAAAACTTGTTAAACGAATAAAAAATTCGTTTTCTCGCTATCAAGAGCAGGTACGAATAAAAATGCAATATAATAACAAATATATTCACGTGCTGGCTGAAAATAATTGAATAATGAGAAGAAAAAAACTCAGATGTGATTCGGTTCTAACGATCTGATCGCAGTTGCTATGTAATTGTGCACGGTAATGGACGGCCGCTCATAAAAATATGGGGCAATTACAATCGCTGGACAACATATTAAATATCATTATTTAAATCAGCAGCCATTCCATAGGAAATTAGATTTTAACTCTTTTTATAACTATTAGCGTGTCGCCCGTCTTAACTGGACGCTAATAGTTACGTCGATATTTTAATAGACGCAGATATAAAATGTATATAATATGTTTTAATAGGTAAATTTTAATGGTGCAAAATTGCCATATAATAACATACTTAAATAGTTTTTCACTTTAAAAGTATTTTAATAAAACATCGAAGTCTTTTGACTATTACTTGATATAATAACACAAAAGCGTCTAGAAATGAAATGATTTCGCCTTTTAACGAAGTTATTATGCCACAGTGTTATGACTCAATAATTTAAACTAACAATAAGTATATAGGTACATAAATTGCGTACAATACGAGTGTATACCTACATACACGTCAGCTGGAATGTTAGTTATTAGCAATCGTTGCTTTCATAATCTCAAAATGGCCTGCATTTGTATGGTAGAGTGGTCAAAGCAACTTGGTGGTAATAACATGTATTAATGTCATAGTGAACCGAAGGCAAGCTTTAGCGTCAATTTAAGTCGTAGATACGGTGCTTAAGAACTGGTTTGTTATTAACAAGCTTGTTTTCACAATTCAACTTGTGTGTTGAATATTCTTCTGATACACCCTCCTTTGGGCATAGAGTAAGGACGGCGCCGTGGAGCCACATTATTAACATAAGATATTCTGCCTATCATTACTCACTGCGCTTTGGTTTATGTTGCCGAGTTGGGTTGTTTATAGTATTTATCTAATTATGTAAAATAGGACAGATGCCTTATTAATATGTAGAGATTGATGTGTTGTCCATTTATAGGTATATTATAATTACTAAATAGCTTATAATATAGTTTTTGAATTAGAGCCAGTACTAGATACACGATACCATCATTAATGATTCGTGTCATCATAATCTTAACCATAAATCCTTTTATACGGATTTCTAAAAATGATAGCGGCTAAGGCCATAGTTAGCCATGTTGTCCCAGTGCAGTTTAGATATCGCACGCCTTAGAGAACACCACAGAGAACCCTAAGGAGAGCAGGTTTCGTCACGATATTTGTGCACAAAGACAATATAACTTTATGTAATTTAACACAAAACATCGTTACATAATCAGCGTGACAAAATACCAAATTTATCGCTACACCAACAGCGTCCAATTACCAACGGTGCGTTGAGCCCACGTAAAAATGACCGTATTCAGTAGCTAACGGCCTCAACATTGTCATAGAGCAGTTAATGAGACATTGCAGACGTTAATTTGTATTATTGTCGCTCGACAACTGATATTTTGCGGTCCATTATTATTGTATAACTATACAACTGGATACATAGCGAGTTTGTAACGTTTATTTCAAGTCAGGAACCAGTAGTTGAGATATGAAATAAACCCGCTCTGGTATCGTCAAAGTAAATAACGTCAATTATAATTTATAACAGACGATATTCCGCAAATTGAGTTGCAGCATTTGCGAATAATTTCCAAATTGGAACCTATTTACGATCGAGGTTTAATCGTAAGTTTTAAATGAATCTACATTTAAAATTGGAGAAAATTTTTCAATACATGTAATAAGTATTGTACGAATATGCTTACGTAAGTATCCGCTTGTCGTACATAAAAGATCGGTATCAAAATTAATTTGGTTATAACCGTTCATAATCTCTTTTTTATTTGTAAAAAACACGTGGCTTACATTCAAAATTCATTAATCTTAATAATGGAAACGTAAAAAGAAAACAGTTAAAATACTTAACCGATTAATCGATTCCGTACACGCAATAATCACAATCAAATATATTAATTGAAAATAAAAGAAAGACTCGCGATCTCGATAATGTTTAAATTAAAACAATGCTTAATCATGGATTAATCATGGTTCAACCAATGATTAATTTAATAATTACTAACAGTTTTAATTCCAGGTCATTAAAACGGTTTTATGTATTTACTTGGTTAGCGTCATTATAAATGATCCTAAATCTTAGCCCAGCAATGGGACGTAATGTAAGCAAATAAAAACCTTAGTACCTTATTTTCTTAACAAATATGTTTTGTTGAAAAACAGCGGTAGCCTAGTGGCTTAAATTTCAACATATATATCTACCAACGCATTGGTCTTAATTCTTCTCCTCCTAGAAGGAATCTGTGTGGGAAGGAGAATGATACCAGAGTGAGAACAGCAAAATGGTTGATTATAATAATACTTACGCAAATATAATTCAGTGGTCATTTAACATTTGCGACAACTGTACCACACGACGACCTGTCTGCTTGCATAACGGTATAATTTACATTATCTATAGTCCGTAACTGCTTATTGGCTGCAAGCATATATGCATGTGATATTATACCGGAATTAATGCATTCGTTATAACAGAGAATAAAAATTAGGCATTATTCTTTGACCTTCTGTAAATGTCGCTTCTGTACCAGGCTTCCTCAATCTATGTTATGATCTATTTACCATTTATATTTCTATTTATTTGTAGAATTAGAATGTAAGGTTTCCTTATGAATTCATAATTAGCGGCCAATGTCGGCCGGCTAATAACTCATTGCAAGAAACCTTATTAACGTAAGTGCGGTTATGTGTGTAGGTATTGCCTACCCTTTGAACACCGGAAAGGATTGACATATATCTGTAAGTAATCAATACTGCTTAGAAATATTTGAATTACTTCGTGCCTTCTTTTTTTCTTTTAATGATCTATTAATAATATTCAAAAATGTCACTTGGTTTTTTATCATGTTAACATTATTTTTCTGGTAATTAAAACAATGTCAATCTTATTACTTTATTAAAATAATTCTAGTCTCATTTTTATTTATGAGTTATTTATTTTTGTGGTCAAAATTTGAAACATGTAGGCAATAGTAAAATGTCTATTTACGAATTTTAAGACATCAGAATATTTCAAATTTCTCGTCCCGTCATAAGCGGTTTATTGTATGACGGCAAAGAAATATAATTTTTTTATAAATGTATACTTATATACATTACAGTTTTTTATTGTCAAGTAATAACCAGAATAGTTCTAATTTAAAAAAAAACACGCGTATATCTCACTGTCTATAGTTTGGACATTAATGTATTCATGTTAAACAGGGCAGCCGAAGTTAAGGGTATAATTTCCAAATTCAAACACGGTCAATTGTTTAAGTCGTTGAACAAATGAACGTTTAATCAACAAGACACGAAAGATGAAAAAAACATGTATGTTCTCGTGACTCATGTTCGGTCACCGCCCGGAATAGAACAGGCTCGCCTTAACATGGCGCACATAATAATATAATTAAAATAAATAAACATTTCATACCATTTTGGATGACAAGAAAAATCACCGTGAAATTGTAATGTACGGCAATCTCCATAATTAATCCATGCATCCTATGCTTTGTGATGTTGGGAAAACGGGTTCTTTAAAATATACCAGCTGAAGTGTTCATGATTATAAAGGTATTATAAGAATAGATAGCTCATAATAAAGTGGTTTTTATTGAAATAATCAGATTTGGATAACTGTTTCTTACTTATCACGCTTTCGACTTTCCCATGTATCAACAAGTCAATATGGTGTGTCAAAACATGTTTGGTGTCGTAAAATGACAAGCAATTCATTACTGTCTTGTACACAATACAGTATAGAAAACCATAGCCCACACCATACAAAAGGACAATCGTATTAAGTGCTCTTCCATACACTTTTATTACACGAACTTGTGACCCATTGTATTTTAATGCCCCATTCTTGCCTCCAATCTATCTTCGAATGTTCTTTACGAAGCCGCCTATTCATTATTTTTTTAATTGATATTAGTCGTGTTTCTCACTTTTAAAATGTTTTGGTTCTTTTTTTAAATAAACGAAGCAAAGGCAAGATGATTGTACTGCGAGGGTTTGGCGATAAATACAATTAATTTCTTTCAGAGTTTGACGTGATAAATAATTTATTACCATTATTTAATGATTAAAGTTCCCATATTGGTCTTAGCTTGCTGCTAGATAAAAAATATTCGTGGCGTAAATCAACTCGTTCTAAATTAAAAAAAAGAGTAACGCGGGAGATTCTCCTGGAAAAGAGAATAAAAAGCGGTCAGTGTTCGAATATCAATTTACTAGTTTAGTCTATGGCGATATTGCGTTCCGTTCTACGAAGTCAAGATAGCAATTTGATATGTAATTTTTTTTTAATCAGTTTTGTGTTGCTCGCGAGTCTCTACTGTTAGATCGTGTTACGTGCTGTACACGCACATGATGTCGAAATTAACAATTTCATAATCTTTCTTACAGCAAATAAAGGTAAAATTCGTGAAGCAACACCGAACACACACATATTTTTTTCCATAGCGATTCCTATAAGAGCTTTAAACCGTACGAAAACAAGTTACATGTTTGTAACTCGTTTTTCTAATGACGTTGCGTGGTAAGGTCAAAATTATTATTGAGAAAAAAAACGAAGATACGTAACATAAACACCGCTCTTGTGGAACGACGCACGTTACAAAATTTATAGTGAGACGTATCTGCTATCTAACATATCCATCGTTCAATGTACGTAGGTAGATATCCCATATAAGTAACAAATAATAATTACCCGTGGTAATAGTTCTAATTAAAAAAAATCATACACCCAGAGAGAGAAAAACATCTTATACCCAAAGTAAGTTTTAGAATCAGACGAACAGAAGTTGCGTTGTAACCAGTCACATTCAAGTTTTCAATCCTGTTGCAATTCAGCTGTCAAAAGTTTTACTCCCGCGTCTGTTGTAGAGCGACCCTTAGTAAAACCGAATTGATTAGTATGCAATAGGTCGTTTTTCGTAAAGTGGTCCAAAAGCTGATTTAAAATTATTTTCTCAAATATCTTACTACAGGCAG
>DWED01000625.1:0-10709 GCA_018245795.1 Protelbella ruficauda | reverse complement strand
CTGGTGAAACGTGGGAGCGTACTACACTCCTCTGCCTACCCCTTCGGGGAGTACAGGCGTGATGTTACGTTTTTTTTTTATTTCGAATTTCTGATTTTAATGTGGCGTTGATTAACTTTCAGAATAGTTTGCAGCCTGCAACCGCGTCAGCGCCATGAGCGCGTGTTTTATATTGAATGTATTAAATACCTAATTATATTATATTCCTTTATATAATTAACACTACTTTTTTTCCTTTTTAACTTATTTTATCAAAGGACTTTCCGAGGTGGTCCGTATTTGACTTTATAAAATATTGAGATTCACGTTAGTACCATTCGCCTGTTTAGAATACATACATACATAATCAGTGATCAAACTGTAACCATGGTTTAAACGAACGTTTTGTGCACACGGTTTGTTCGCCACAACATTTTATTTAACGTACAATGACAAGTTACAACAGAAATACTCTAAAAGGATATTGCAGGACTCGTAATGTAAATCAACGTTTTTCTATAATAGGAATGTAACGAATACATTGATGGTATCGTATACATAAAAGAATCGTAAAATAAGGTCCTATGATTTACAACAGCGCTGAAATGACTGTATAGCTGTTTTTCTTTGAAGTTTATGACAGTCTCGTAAAATCTATTGAGACTATATTGGACATACAAATGAATATTTATTGAAAGAATTAAGCTTGTTATAATAGCATTTACCGCAGAATACAATTTGCTGTCCAACTCGAGATATATTAAAATATGAAGGAAAAAATTAAAAGAACTAAAAGAATTATTTAGGGACACATTATATTTTATTACAAAGGCATAAATTATATAAAATCGGAGATTAGCCGATACTTCCAACTGAAGTTATAAATAATTTAAAAACTTTATCTGTCACTACTTATGGATAACCTATTTTCCAGTCACGAGTCCAGTGCAAAAGATACTTCTAGCAATAAACAGTACCTTTGTACAGATCTCTTTCCATTCTATTAGTTTTTTACTTTAATGTTATTTGTATTAATAAATAATTAAATAAATAATAACGGTATATATAAAAATAACCTTATATGTATGTATAGGTATACGTTGTAATGTCACATTCATCATTGAATATTTTCATACATCTGTTAAAAAAACGGGATTATCAAGAAGTTGGTTTTTTTTTAAAGTTATTCGTATTATTCAAATAATAACCAACGGTGCAGCAATCTTAAACGTGGTATTCAAAAGAAAAGGTCAACTCCGTTCGTGATGTTTATTCCACGTTCAATCAGTTACGGGATCACATCAATAACACGGGAACAATGAGACGGCATGTGTAGATCTTTTTATAGATATGATCATGATTTGTGACCGTGTTGTTCTTAATACACCATGAGACATTCTCGAACATTCGTGCAATAAGATTATTAAAATCTTTTTAGTCGTTTTAGTATACATATAAACCCTTTTGATTAACACATAGTTTAACCATTATTACAATAACTCCCTCGTTGGTCGAGTTGTTGCAAGCGCGACTACTGATCGGGAGGTCCTGGGTTCAAATTCCGATTGGGGTATAATTGGATTTTTCTAATTTAGAATTTCTAGTAGTGACTCGAAGTCTGGATCTGTGCCCGGTGCAGGGCAATAGGCTCACCACCTATTCGATGGGACGTAAACGTAACTGGTAAAACGTTGGAGTGTATTACACTTCTCTGCCTACCCCTTCGGGGATTACAGGAGTGATGTTGTTTTTTTTATTTTTTTATTACAATAACTGTAACTTGAAAAATATATTATTACTATTATTGTGGAATATGGGTCTCCTCTCATATTGAAACAGTGGAATGATGATAAATGGGTCGATTATTATTATTTTTTTTATTATTGTTATATCAACACGCCGGATCCCTCACTGGGTAGGCAGAGAGCCTCGCGTATCAAATATCGCTATCCTTGGATACCTGAAGTACTCCGTTGTATACGCCCGCCTGTTTTCGTGACTGCTGACTATCCCGTCAACCAGTATCTCATCTATTTAACCAAGATTAGTACCTAAGTCTTGAACTCTTTTGTCATCTGCACCAATATTCGCATTGTATATCTGTTAAAATACTCTTTCATCTGCCATTCTTTCTACTTACCCGAACTATCAGAGCATGCCCTTTTTCCTTTTTACCCCAATACTTTCTTGCATATAAAGCGTCTTCGTTACATTTGTGTACTGAACTTGGCTACGTCACCAAACTGAAAGTGTAGCCAGCCAGACGACCTGCTCCGCAAACCAACGACCCAACAGCGTCATTAATGAACTTTTTCTAGGTTAGGCCGAGAGGTTTGGTAACTCATTATGGCGATCTGCAATCACCGAACCAAACCATGAACATACTGTTACCATCTTAGCAACATGGCCTTGGCATACTAGTGTGATGTTACCTTCACTTATATCAAATAATATAGGGAAATCCCAATCTAGAAAGTTTGGTGAGAAATTTTCAATTTTAAATAGTTATTGTGTCAGGCTTCATATGGCAATATATCCAATGTTTAGGTATAATAATAAACTTGCAAGTATTCAATAATCCGCAAATACAGTATATGGTCATGTGTACCGTATAATTTCATGCAGTATACAGACTCCCATCCCCCTACCCTCGAAAAACTCAAATTATAACATAGTTTCGTACAGGAAGACGAGAAAATCAAACATTCATAAATATAATCAAGGATAAACATATTAGGTGCTGGTCTAAATACGGAATTTCCGGGAAACATATCATGATACTCCAGATACAAATAGAGTATTTATTATTTTACCATATGAGTTTCGTAAGTATTTAAATACCCGTTTAAAAGTTTGTACCAACTTAACTCACGCAAGCTTTTACGAGATAGCCCAGCGGTCCTCATTGAGACCTCGCTGAATCGGTGCGAGCTTATGAAGAATGACTGCTAAGTGTCCATAACTACTAGGACTATCCCGAAAAAACATATGTGACTTCAAATGTACGATAATTGAATCGAAACTTTTTTGAAAAAGTCAGATCAAAACATTTCATTTTTCACATAAACGCATGGATATAATTGGACAGTGGCGGCTGATCGGTGGAGTTTACAAAATGTCATTAACACATGAGGCAATTACATACATTTCTTTCTTAAGACCAAGGCGAGAACTTTAATGCTATAGGAAACTGTCATTTGCACAATGTGGGCAAATGTCATGACAACGAAAGGTAATGTGCAATTAAAATATACTTATTAACACAGCAAATGTCACTAACAAGCAATCACTGTGTTTTTTATTCCGACAGTGTCACGGATATATCTGCCAAGCAGCAATCATTTTATTATATCAATATATTGTTTCCGCCATTTTGATGAAGCAATACATTTTTTACTAATCGCTTTAGTTACTTTTAAACTTTCTTGATTAAAAGGGCTAATTTAAAAGGTGTAGTAACAGCATCTTTTCAATAATACTATTAAATAAATATCTTTGGATGCCTTCTACAAACGATCATCTGATCCTAAACTAGGCAGGACTGTGCTCTGATGACTAAACGGCTGAAAATCTTCATAATGTAAATGCCAATATACACATAGGCATTTCATTAATACAGGAGAAATAGCTATGGTCATCACACCCATATTTGTCCCTAGTGAGAATCGCATCCAAGACAAAACGCTCTACGGTCAAGTTCAATAACCACTGAACCAATGGGCTAGTCAAAATTAAAAGAATGAATTATGAAAAAAATTGCGAAATAATTTATGCGGTTTTGCGATCGTCTGTACTAAAAGAATATAATTCACATTTCGAAGCACGAAGAAATCCAGAACTAAACTTGCGAAACAAGTGAATTAACAATTTGGAAATACATATATAATAATCAAGAGCAAAGATGAAATTTGTAGAAATATAAAAGATTTATTAAATAAACCAAATCATATTATAGAAGGATTTATTAAATAAACAAAACCGTGTTGTTGAAAAATATAGGATTTACATAATAAATAAAAAAGAATGTAAATGTGATATGAATCGCTTACTAATGAGCTGGTAAGGTCTTGAGTCAAATAGAATTAAAGGTAGGGATAATAAATAAAAATCTATATTAATTTGGGTGTTCACTCCATAACTTTTGTACAACATCCAATATGTACATTAAAACAACAAAATAGTACGCCACATAAGAGAAAAAAAATATAACGAGCGCCAAGAAAGTAAGGTAAGGACAAGAAGAATGGTGCTCATGTGTACCTACATACGGACTGCGTAACAACTGAACAACAGCTGCAAAATTGCAGTTCAGATGCAGGTTGTGCTCCATGGACATCTGTTCGTTTGCTTTTATTTAATTTAAAAAAAACCTGCATCGAACCTGCAAAGCGACGAAATGTATTTGTCGCCATAGTTGGAACTGCACGCCGAATGCAAATACTGAGCAGTTCGTTTGCAGTTTCAATGTAATTATATAAAACCGCCAAATATTACACCAAGGAAACATCGTGAAGGAAAACATCGTGAGGAAACCTGCACGCCTTAGAATTTATAAAAAAAAAAAAATTCTAAGGTGTGTGAAGTCTGCCAACCTGCACTTGGCCAGCGTGGCAGACTATGGCCTTAACCCTCTCAATATGAGAGGAGACCCATATTCCAGATTGGAATGATGACAAATGGGACGATTATTATTATTATACATTAACAAAAAATTACTAGGTATGACGTGACTATGTATATATACTATAACATGTATTGTATGTTCAATGTCCTATGGGTCAAAATGTTACTGAGCCTTATTGTATGCAAATCCATTTGTTGAGCTCTACAAAGTTAATAAGATCTCAGTTGTCAAAGTTACAAACAGACAAAGACAATTTTATGCTAAACCTATTGAGGGACCCCCAATTACTGTATGCTCTTCACTATTTATCATTTGGAATATGAAGCATTCAGTGCTCTCTGCTAACCCCATAAGAGATCTATTGTGATTATAAAATCATGATACTAATATTTAAGGTTCTATGAATATAATTTCTAATATCAAAGGATGTATATACATGCACTTCATCACACCAGGTCCCTTTTGGGGTAAGCAAAGAGCAAGGATTTTTTTAGGCACACAATAAATTGAAAATAGTTTGATAATAAGCTATTCCCCATACAATGTTAGCATACAGTTACATTAATAAAGAACCTTATACACTAGGGTGCATACTTATAAACAGCACTTAAAGTAAGCTATTAACAATAACCCATTAGCAAATTGCATATATTTCATTGTTTGCCTACAAAGTCATTAGACTGTTGTGCAAAGTTTGCGTTCCTAAGAGTTGGTGTTCACATCTTCCGCAAGACAGTTTGTTATTTGTTAACTTGAAACAAGTCGACAGAGAGCTGTTTGATTGTAATGTAATTGATGTCCCACTGCTGGATGTGGACCTACCTACACAGCTATGTGCTTTAGTAGGGAATTTCAGAAGCTTTAATAAAACTACCATAAAATTTTCTGATGCTATTAAATTCTGTTATCTCACAATAATGACTGCCTGTATCAATATTTTTAGCAGTGGGTACTCCCTAACACTGCAGATCTAATGCATACTATGTAGTCAGCCTATTTTGAGTATAGATTGGTAGAATGTTCTCAATCCTCTAATATGTACAAGTTACGAGGTTTGCACAATTGATAAAATTTTAATTAAATATAATGCCTCCTTGGTTTAGTGGTTATGATTGCTGTGCAACAGGTCTTGGGTTTGAATCTCGGTCAAGCTATATATTAACGGGTTTTTCTAACTAAAACTTTGCAAGATTAGCTCTTAGGTTAGATTGTGAATTTGTACCTGTTAAATAGTAATAGGCTCACCCATACTCCATGGAAAGTATAATATTACAGGTGAAACATGGGAGTTCTACAGACATCAGCCTACCCTTTAAAGGAATTACAGGTGGTTTGGTATTTTAATAATTCAATATATGAGAAACATAGAGAGCTATATGTACCAAAACATTGTAGAAATCATTAATTGTACAGTTGTACCAATGTTAAAAGAAATGATATAGTATTTTCTTTGTTATTATAAAAGTTCTGTTAAACTACCAATTATGCTATGTACTGACAATACAAAAATATATTTAAACTGATTGCTACTGTGCATATGTGAATCATGCTTTATGTGAATGACAATGAACATTGTTTTCGAAATGTATACTGCATTGCAATAAAGAGAAAATGGAGACAACACTTTATAGTTTTTACCCTATTTTTCTTTTTTTTTTGAGTTGTGTTATATAAGGTTCTTCATAGAAATTTGTCCATATAATAAAATAGAATAACACTTTGAGATTCTTTAACAAGAAGTCCTAATTTCTTGTACAAAATATTAGAAAATTGATCGTAGTATTATTTATATAATATACATTTATTATCAAGAATCTACACTATCACTACTGAAGCGATAAACAAAGAAAATAAAATAATAAATAATACAAATAATTCCGGACGACGACTATTATTGATAACACCAATATCGATTTATTGTTTGTGAACCAGTCTGGCACTATGGGTACTTTTCCATTGGAAAAAAAACGAAAAAAAAGTAAAAAAATATACGTACCACTCTTTGGTAAACTGCGTATCACGTTAACAGCCGCGTTAAATTTCTCTTCAAGCGACATTTTAACACTATCACTCAATAGCACCAAACTTTATCGCACTTTGGACTTGGACTTATCACAATTCCCGATTCACTCAAACGTACGACATAGTCATTACACTCACAAACGTAAACTGTTTATTTTATATTATATGATCACTCGATAACAAACAGTGCTCACTTATAATGAACAATCGTGACGTTAATAGCACAATGAAAATCGGAAAATTATTCACTTCCACCTTTTTGCAACTCAATCGTCACCTGCAATAAGCTATGATAAATTAGATTTATTGATATGTTAAGGACTATCCTAAGCAATCGATATACTGAAATATATAGCATTAATCAGATCATTTTTCGATAGTATTTCAATAAACATAACGAATAATATCTATTTTACGCATTTAATTCTAAGCGAATACTCAGTTATAAATTTAGGCTGATTTACGTATCGAAAATAAATTACTGATAAGATATTTTCGTCAAAATATATATGTAATGTTATTATTTTCTCAAATGTAAATTAAAATTGATTATTGTACGGACGTTTTATCGCAGCAATTAAATCCAATGACCTATGTTATATTTATTTACCTAGTGGTCGAACTGACTCGAAGTATCGATTTTAAATAGACTTATGTTGCGAACATCACTAACGTATTTGACATTTAGTTATATTATTGCCAGCATTACAATATTTAAAATGAATAATTTGCAAGGGATAGTAGTGAAATAATTTTTATTTTGCAAATAAAACGTGCTTTGTGTTAATTAAATAAATATTTCCTCCGTTCATTATTGTATTTCTTTAATTAAAACAGTAATATATTTATTTCACAAATGTGATCACATTTCAAATATAAACTATTTATAATCTACGCTAACCAAATTCTTTTGTCAAATCTCGGAGAACTACGGTTTCCTTTTTATTAAGAGTTATCCTTTAAACAAGGTAATAAATCGATAAATACATCCGAGATCGTGCAATTTTAGTGCTTAAATAATGTGCTATTATTTTTTTTGAAGACATAAGTGTTACTTGTAACATTATTTCTGTAAAATCAATAATATATGCCGATATCCGCGCGTATTTGGCGGTGTCCGATAAATTTATAAAATTCAATTGATAGTCGTATTTTAGTACAATTTGCTTAAAGTGCGGTAAAAATTGCAGTTCAGAAAGTAACTCCTATATACTTAAAAATATGGATCAGGTAGTAGTTTTTCCACAATATTATCAAAAGTAGTTAAATTGTAGAGGCATGGTAAATGGTTTTGTGATATTTATCGTTATATTATTACAATTTGTGTACCAATTTGCAGTTTTGGAGTATAGAAGTCGATTTCTCTTTTTGTTATCAAGTTGGAATGAATTTGTAAATGTTGTATACATTAAAATGTATCCTCGAAAATGCAATGACTGAAATCGGTATATCATTTAACTTTCAGATAGGTACTAATAAGCTATGCCTGTAATAAAATAGTTACAGGAGTGTTAAGAGTGTTATGAGAAACTATATTTACAAAGATCTATAGTGACTGAAAAGTATGTTTGTAGGACTTCGCAATGTTAAACTGATGTTGGTGTGATTTTGTAGTTAAGGATCTCTTTGTCAGTATGACTTCATACATAAGTTCTTTTCTAATAACACTCAGGTTTATTTACTTATAAGCACCCAAATAGAAGTGTCTGACTCATAAAGATATTATTCACTCAGTTTCATTGTATTGTTCAGCTGTTAGTAACAAATCAATAAATTATAATCTTTACCATACCCACAACTTTGTAACATTAATGGAAAACATGAAAATGTTCTGTGTAACCTCACACCTGTACTTCCCAGAAGGATAGGCAGAGTTTGGTACTCTGACTTGTAACCAGTTGTGTGTCATGTAATAGGGTTTAGCCTCTTCGATCATTATTTTCAATAGCACTTACACCATAATATTGATACTTATTCGATTTTCCAAAGACAACATTACGGTTATGTAATTCTTATATGTCTATATTTATTTTCATCTTTCAAGGGCTATAGTGGGGATGGAATACATTAGGATGAACTAATGATTTATAACAGAATACTTCTATAAGAAAGGTTTAAGCCAAACATTATTATAAAAAAATTTATAAAAATTTAAAAAGGGTTCGTTTTCTAGTATTAGGTAGAATCTGTGATGAGTTTCAAATGTAACCATTGGGTTGTACCAGCATTTATATTACAATGTACCAGCTTAACTCACATATTTTCTTATGATGGAATTAGTTTCAAACCTATACAAGCTCCTTCTTAATATGCTCCCATGGATTGCAATGAGGTTGCGATGGAGACTGACAATACTCATTCACAAACATTTCTTAATGAAATTAGTTATTTTATTTAGTATATGTTCTTACTATCCTATATATGTATATGACCCAATAGACACTATAAAATGTGTTGTAGACACTAAGATGTAGTTTTCCCATTAGATGTTACAACATATATCTTTTCTTTTTGAATATTATTTGTAATATACAGAGAAAACATAGTAAGAACTTACTAAGGAATTCCCATTTAATTCTTTATGTTTAATATTCACAGGATTTCAATATATCTTCCAAAATAGCTGAAGACCAGAAAGCCTTAAAGATGCCAGAACTGACAGAGCTGGACAAAGCCACCGCATCCATGACTGAAAAGAGGAAGGAGGAGACTGCTTCGTCAGACAGTGACTCTGATGACACAATTCCAGAATTGGAAGATGCCGGTAATCGTTAATATCAATTTTAACTTTGTCATTATTTAGATCAAGTGTTGTCAACAACAGTCAAATGGTTTTATGACTTTAAATAGTTACAGACACACAATTTTTAAATTTCTTATTTGGACATGTATTAGGTCCTATCTTGTCAAAATGTTGAATATAATAACTTAGTTATCAATATTACATGTAAAATGATTGTTTACGTTATCACTGCACAGGCGCACCAGGTGCAGGGGGCATTGCCAACCCCATTGCCGGCATTGATATTGTATCAAAGGCGAAGCAATCCCGCGGTGAGAAGAAGGCCCGCAAGATCATGAGCAAACTTGGACTTAAACCAGTAAGATCTCATACTTATATTAAATACTATATACTTCCTAATTATTTTAAGAGTTAGAAGAATAATTAATGAAAACCACACTTGAATTAATGAAGGGTTATAGATGATAAAAACTTGGACTATTTTGTTAGTTCTTAATTATCAACAATTAAAGCAGTAAAAACAAGCAGATCATAGAAAAGCATGAGTTTGCATTTAGGTAATAAGACAAAGATGTAAATGTTTTGATTACAGTAAAAATATTATTGGGAGATGTTTCAAGGCTATTTATATTGTTTCTAACATTGCTTGATATCACTAATGGTAACTTTCAGGTACAAGGTGTCAATAGAGTGACCATAAGGAAATCAAAGAACATCCTCTTTGTCATCAACTCTCCAGATGTTTACAAAAACCCACACTCGGACACATACATTGTGTTTGGTGAGGCCAAGATTGAAGACCTGTCTCAGCAGGCTACGATGGCTGCCGCCGAAAGGTTCAAGGCGCCAGAGAGTGCATCTGCTGGCAATGACTCAGCAGCTGCTGGCACTGTAAGTAACCCATTAATTCACTATAACATATGGTATATTAGTTTACCAAATGAGACGTTTTGATATTGTGTATTTCATTATTTGGAAGAATGCAGTACTAATTAATTTCTTGATAATACAGGATATTATTGACAAAAACCTTCCTATCCACAGACGGTAGCACCAATAGCAGAGGAGGAAGATGAAGAAGGTGGCGACGAAGCAGGTGTGGACGTAGATGAGAAGGATGTGGAGATAGTCATGTCACAAGCGAACGTGTCGCGCGCGAGGGCGGTGCGGGCGCTGCGGAACAACCACTCTGACATTGTCAATGCTATCATGGTGTGTATAGTTCATACCTCATTTATAAAGAATAATTTAAAAAAAAAATATTTAATGTGTAGTTATAGTGTATAGTTCTTATCTCATTTGCACTACATTAAACAAGCTTTTACATCAAAATAATGATGA
>DWED01000624.1:0-10710 GCA_018245795.1 Protelbella ruficauda | reverse complement strand
AGACTCGACGGAGTTTCCTATATGCTGCCCAGCCAAGCCGTACTCTTCTGCAAGCCTCCCTCTCGAAGTTATTTCGACCTAACTGCAAATCAAATCTAAATCCGGGGCATCCTGGTGCCCCGGATTCTTATTGCGAATCTATTTCCAAAAAAAAAATCAGTACGTTTTAAAATTACAAATGACGCTTTTTGTCAAGCTAGTAAAAAATACAGTAACGAAGGCGTTTAAAGTCTTAAATTTAAGTATAATAAAATAAAATAACATACATATATATCGAATGAAAACTCCTGACACGAAAAAGGTTTTGTCAGAAATGTCGACCCAATGGACTATTAAATTTTTTCCACAAGGCCTTACCATTTACCGAAATACATCTATCGATGCTGTTTTCGGAACCATGATTCCGCATATAATAACCGCATAGGGCTGTAAATCGTGTGAATTAAACTATCAGAAAACCGACACCGATTATTTCATTTACAAAAGCAAGACTCAAGGATAAGACTCGTTGATAGGTGATCATGTGGCGTGTACTAATTGCCAGTTCTGTTCGAGTGACAAAGCTGCTTTGACTGTCAGCTTTTCAGTTAGAGCAAACCCAAAAATGATATGTTATTTGATTTCACTTCGGAGATGGGCTTAGTATTGGTACCAAACACAGAGTGATGATGACCACACGCAATGATGATGCGCTCATTGAAGTGTATTATTTGTTTTTCGTTTGTGATATTAATAATATACGAAAAGAAGTCATTGAAGTCATTTTTAAACAAAGTTAAGTGTACCCTTTATTTTCTGTGACATTAAAAATATTATAGAAAATATAACTTTATAAAGAAATTAATAATTAAAGCTAATAAAAAGTTATAAATTTATTTATCTGTTCATTATTATTGTTAACCTAAATTAAATTATAAAACACGGACTTACTGGTCTTTTCTACCAGTCCCTTAACCGTTTATTCGAAGCGTTATTGTTGTGAAGTTACAGTAAACCCGATAGAATCATTTAACAATAATAATGTTGCTCACATTTATTTATTTTATTTCCAATGTTTTCTTCTCCTTTCTCTTTTATTAATCAATTCACTGATGTAACCTTTAAAAATATTTTTTTTGCGCACATAGTCGTAATAAGCATAAACAGGAGTCGTAATACACCATATTACTTAATATTGTTAGTTTCTTGGAACTTCAAACATAATTTGACTAACTTGAAACTTATGAACCCACAACGCAGTGCGGAAGCCAGCCCTGTGCGCAATTTCATCTGCGAACCAGATGTAACTAAAGCTTCGCACTCAACTTTAGTTAAACACTTTACATTTCGCATATAAGCCATTACGATTTTCTGGTCACGATACTGTAAGCATTCGATACGTACCTATGCATTTCCGATAGTAATATGGTACGTTGATTTATTTACTTATTAATTCGTTCTACCCACAGATACATGTAAACTAAATTCATTAAAAGAAAAGAGATCTGCACAATGGTTCTAGCTTATCTAAAGAAATCTCTTCCAGCGGATCTCACTAACAAATTTAATAATAGTTCGGTTTTAAAAACCGCTAAAAATACTCTAGACGGCATTGATTTTTCTTCATACAAATAACAATGACAGGCATTATCGTAGTCAAACCATTTTTCGGACTCGTGGGGCCAGCAAAATCAGGAAAAGTTAGGGCAAGTCTTCACGTGATACAGTCCTATGTACAACAATCAATGGGAACGGTTTTGCCGACTATGTTTACAATATACTAAACGTGTCAGTTAAGCAGACCTCGTGTACGCAGGGGAAAGATTTCAGCTGTTTCGGAAGCGGCGAAAATACACGAAACATAATCTAAGAGGAGAAATAAGATAAGATTGAAAATGTTATTTCCTACGCAAAATCATTTAGAACTCCAGAGCCAATAATCGGAGAATTTCTGATGCCTTTCTGCAATTTTAATATACGTATGAACCTAATATATAGAGTTACTTTTTTCCATCCTTTATAATTTTTACGAACACAGATACTGAACTATTTTTTGAACAAAATCATCTGGTGTTTGATCGTAACCCTAAAAAAATGCTTATACTTATCAACACTTGATGTAATAGAAAATTTTAACTGCATCACAAATGTTGCTAATTTTAAAGCAAGTAAACGTAGAAAGCCGACAATCGCACTCACTGGCGTGTTTCAGAAGAGAGCTTTGTCCAGAAGTGAATGGAATGAATGGATGGATGGAAAGGAACTTGCGATATATGTCTATCATCTATCTAACAGGATGAATATATATTATAAGTAACAAAAAAAAAACTTTACATCACGCCTGTAATCCCTAAAGGGGTAGGCAATAACTCCCACATTTCACCAGTTACGTTTAAGTCTCATGGAATAGATGGTAAGCCTATTGCCATACACCGGGCATATATCCAAACTCCGAGTCACTATTAGAAATTGTAAATTACACAAATCCAATAGTACCCGACCCGGGCTTTGACCCTAGGACCTCCCGGTCGGCAGTTGCGCATGCAACCACTCGACCAACGGGGCAGTCTGTATATTATATGTATATAGTGAATGTATATTATAAGTAGTAATTTAAAAACGCAATGAGTCCGCAGTGGAACCTTGAACAGGAAATAATACCAAGGTTATTTCTTCGCATGAATTTTCATAAAAAGAATCTCCATAAGTAGCTCAAATCCTCGTACCTGAAGTAAAAAGCGAAATACACTTTGTTATGTTAATGCTATTTACATAACTGCAACTGACTCTACATTTCTTGTTGACTTTGCTCTTACAAAACTCTACCGGTAGAGGTGGGAAAGATAATATTTGTTAACAAACCTTAATGCAGCAACGGTCTTAGTAATTAAACTTAACCAAGTGAGACGTAAGACATATATTTGTTTGTTTTACTTTTTGTTACTTTATACGCATATAGAATTCCAACTGCTCACAATTACTAAGAAAGCTTCAACATTTAAGAAACAATTGAAATACTCACTGTACCCTGTACAGGTTCGGTCACAAGTACCTGGTTCCGTAATAAGTAACCTGTACAGGTTCGGTCTATTCGCCTCGTAACATTGTACCGGTCTGTTCAGGTTAACCACAATAGACCTGACTATAGCTGCAAGGATTTGTGCTTCCACCTTCCCGCAGTTGTGAAAAGGATGTACCCAGCAGTGGAATGAAAAAGAACGATGCACCAATTCGGCTAGAACTGCAATGTTTACTGGATAAGACTCCGTTAATAAACGCTATTACGCCATATCCTCGGCTTGCCCCACGTCTTTTAAAGACAGCCAGTCGTAAGTCGAAAAGTGTTCTACACAACGTTTACCAAACTTGAGTTACCACTTCAGAACTCATTTACCTCGACGGTTGTTGGTTATCAATAATTACTAAGGTATATCACATAAATGAGATCAATCAGGCTCGAATTTCATTCCACTATAATCGATATTAATTTTCGTTGGTCAGAAGCAAATTTATCAACTTCGAACCTTTTGTTACGTAACATCACGCCTGTAATCTCCGAAGAGGTAGGCACAGAAGTGCAGTACACTCCCACGTTTCACCAGTTACGTTTAAGTCCCATGGAACAGGTGGTGAGCCTATTGCCATACACTGGGCACAGATCTAGACTCCGAGTCACTACTAGAAATTCTAAATTAGAAAATTCCAATAGTACCCGACCCGGGATTTGAACCCAGGATCTCTCGATCCCGACTAACGAGGCAGGCATAACGGTATAAATATATATACTTATAATGTGAGGACTACGCGCGTACGTTAGGAGCTACGTGAATACGCGAGGTGCTACGTGCGTACGTTAGGAGCTACGTGAATACGCGAGGTGCTACGTGCGTATGCTAAATACTGCTTGTGTACGCCAGACGCTACGTGTATATTCCCATACATACACACGTGCTACGTGCTCCGTATGCTACGTAGACACGCCGGGCGCTACGGAGTTTTAAAATAGGTAAAATCAGTCCACTGAACACATTGTGAGGATTGATATTAATACCGTACGCGTGCTGTTCCAACCGCCAGCTAGCATTATCACTGACCGAAGACAGAGCTAACAACAATTCCATTTGATTTAGTTATTCCGCACTAATACAAAAACGATTTTGGTGTTTAATGGATACATAGAGAAATAGACTGTCATGAGTACACACGTATGTACCTACTCGCGCCGCGAAACTCTGTTTTTTAACGGACAGCTTTTGATATGAAAGGAAAAATTACAAAAGCTTTTATCGCGATGTTGGAGCGTCAATTTCGCTCATAATATTTTAGCGTATGAGTGTTTATTATATTATTCAGATTTATCATTTATTCACTGATATGAATTTGGTTAACAATATCAATTTTTTCTAGTCCCTTTCTCTTCTCTCCATCTTTCCCCAAATTGTCCTTGTGTATACTCGCGTTTAGACGTACATTTTGTTATTCCGTGACATTTACGCACTCCCGCTGCCCATTACTTCAAATATGGAAGGATCTACCTCCAATTTAGGCTCTTTCTATGGCGTCTCGTCGGGGTCACCCGATACAATGTATGTAGTTTAAAGGGAGATTCACTGTCATTGGACAACATTTTAGTCTTTAGAACACTCATATTTTTTTATTATGCACACACACGAAATAGCTTACACAGTTACAAAGTGGAAGGTATCCACATAGCAGAAGAAAAAATTAAAATCGATAGTTTTCGCAATAATTAAGTCAATAAGATTGAGACAAATCTGATAAGCAAGCGGAGCTATATAGCGGGATATTGCAAGAATTGCCACAGGTATCGCTGGGACAGAGGTTTGTTGACGAGCGCTGAGCAACATCAAGGGGCGACGTGAGCTCACGATGTGCGTTGCAAGCTACGACGCTACGATTCAGTTACGTACTACGGATTCATCTGAGTTCTGCCAACGAAGTAACGTTTATGCGTAGTATGCATGTAAATAAATGGATAAAGTACTAACAAAATAAAATAATGAATATAAATGTAAGAGATAATAAGAAATAAATACTTCAATAATAATAATAATAGTAAGAAATAAACATTGTAAGACTACAATATACACAGATTAACATTTAATGGACGAGAGACAATAAATTACACGAATAATGGTATTCTGGGAAGACTACCATTATTGAAGTACTTTATTTATTTATCAAAATGAATATTAATATTAAGATAAACCTTTATGCCTAACCCTTATGACTATTTTCTGCCTAACCCTAGTTGCCTTTTTGTATGAAGAAGACTAATCAGAATTATTTGTAGAGCCGATTTATAAAGGAGCTGAAATAAAGGCTGAAAGTAGGAACTATTTACATCTCACTATGTAAATGTATTCCAAGTGCCTTGCCATTTTGTGGCAATCGGTTGTCGTTGCCACTGACATTTGAAATACCACCAGAAAATTTAATGCGTCGTCGACTGCGACAGTTGGTGGTATTTTTGCTCTTTTAAAATAGCAGTTTGACATACCAGTTACTCGAATAAGAAATGATATTAAAGAATTCCACTTTCTCTCTTTTCTGCTCTATTTCATTTTCAAACAAATATGTCTACTAGACGGTCTGTAGTCTATTCCTAACGACAAGATTTAATTTTCAGCAACTTTTACCTAGTTTCTTATCGAGACGTCTTGAATAAAAGGCTTTGCATAAAAATCCTATAATTAGATGCAACTAACCGTGCAAGAGAACCTTGTTGTGGTAACCTCGATATTATACACCGTTGGCCTCAGGGGACTAAGTTAACTCATTAAAACTTATTTTAATTCTGAAATCCTTTGCTAAGATAAGCAAACTTTATTAATATTCTCATCATCATCGCGTCAACCTTTTCTCTTTACATTGTTGGATACGGATCTTCTCTTAGAATGAAAACAGCTGGATCAAGTCCATAGTCTGCCACGCTGGCCCACTGTCAATTAGAAGACTTCATGTGCCTTAGAGAACATTGAAGAGAAATTTAGGGTTTGCGTTTTTAAAACAAATTACATTTAATCTTAAAACGTAAACTAATATTTAATTTTAAAACGTTAAGGTGTAAACAAGGACTCACTAGGCTTTAATCCAGGGCACCTAGAGGGAGATTAAATTCTAAGCGAATAGGCCATTACAGCATCATTTTCACATTGAAATATTAAAATAATTTCAAAAATGTAATTCAGATTAATGATGCGGTAGTGAAGTTTTACAGTCACAAAAACGAAACACCATTTCGGATATAAAATTACTAAAATATGAATCAGATTTGATTTAACGCAAATATAAAGGCAACAACAAGCGTATTTAACGAAAGATAATCGCACTTGAAGTAATAGAAATAAACACTTGTTAAAATAAATGTCTCATACTAAATATCCCATAATGGATTCCACACTTTGTAACCACGGTTAATTATACACACACATTCTAAAAACATAATACATAAATAAATAAATAAGGTTTATTATTTATAGTGCTTATTAATCTGAAATCAACTAAGAACTCCCCGTAAATAACTTTATGTGAGATAAAAACGTTTACGTCTTTTATTCTTCTTCTTTTATTATTGTATATATTCGTCTTTTATTATTTTATAGTTCAAGTCTGTAATCCCCGAAGGGGAAGGCGGAGGAGTGAAGCACACTCCCATGTTTCACCAATTTAAGTCCCACAATGGAATAGCTGGTAAGCCTATTGACGTACGTGTACGTACGTCAACATTTATTTACTTATGTGTAAATAAATATTATATATATTTTTACGTGCCGAAAGCGGGACAAATGGGCTGTGGTCAAAAGACAAAATTGCCACGTCTGGCAGAAGTTAGTTTACACGCTCAATCGGCGTAACTATTAATTTCTACTGGACCCAGCTGCTATTAATTGCTGTCGTACGCATTGACTCACCGCCTACATTTATATCGTGCGGACCCCCAACTCGATTCCATTAAAAATACACATTCGTTTGATGTTCTAGACCTTTCTCGTTCTTTAAATATGTATTAAATGTAAAGAAGTGTTAATAATTCGTTACAGTTTTACTTATAATATATATTTAACAAAATTTTAATACCGCTCTAATGTTATTCATATTACAATATATTTTTATTTTCAATTTAAATGGAAAGTAACTTTTATCTAGTTTGTATTTTAAATAGAAATCTAGTGAACATATATTTTAAATATATCATTTTTTAAAATATATAACTGTAACATATATGATAAATAAACTAGGTTATGACACTAGCATTTTCGCATCACTATTGGCTTACAGAGCCTTGATTTTAAATGGAGTACAATATGACAATTACAGGTTCGTGTATGTGGGAACTGAATTTTAATCCAATCAAATGAACATTGTTGTAACTTTCCGGTAACCTACATTTCTACAAAAAAAATGTATATTGAATTTTAGAATTTCATGTTTTTGTTGTCAATACATATATAAAGTTATGAAAATGTGTAGCTCTCGTAACTCGTTAGTTACGAGATGTTAGGAGATGTTACGAGATGTTACGAGATGTTACGAGATGTTACGAGATGTTACGAGATGTAACGATATGTAATGTTTTACATGTAACATCTTTATATATAATAAATGAACTAAACTAACATTTGGCTTCAGATTTATATTTAGGCGCCAGTTATCATCGCTTTTCCGTTTCACCAATTGTAAAAAAAATTTAACTGTTAATATTCGTGTTCAAAACGACAATGTTACTGCTGACGAATATTAACCGTAAATGAAAGACGTATTAGTACGTAAACTACATTTATTTCAATACAATATTTTCATATATTCTTTTTTTAGTAAAAAAACTCAACTTTCTTTCATTTAAATAATATTTATTATGCATGATAAAGTTCGGTGCAAGTGCTTTGTACATTTTAGTTTAATAGTTTCTGTAAATTCAGTTTATACAATGTAAAGCAAGTAAGCTTTTTGAGTTCAGACAAGAGGAACTTAGCTTTGGAGGGCACAGACCGGGTCGTACAACCGGCGAACAGTCGGTAGACTGCAACGATATTTTTTAATATTTTTTTTTAATATTCTTGTATAAAGAAGCATGCGGTCCCACAGTTACTAATTAGATCGGTTTTTATTTCACCTACGGCGATATAAATATATGACCCTTCAATTCCATCAATGACCCTTTGGATTAATAGTTAGTGACAGTCACTGCAGTCGTTGGTTCAATTCGTACGCACATGAAATATTATTATGATGGATACAAACTTGTTCCCTGTATATGTGGAATATGTATTCTTATTTTTATCAGCTTTTATTTGTTTTATTTAGGTTTATTAGTTTTTATTAGTTTGTTTATTAGTTTTCTGGATATTATTAAACAGGTTATGCCCAGTTTTGGTTCAGAGAGTAATGTGTATGTTGTCCCAAGATATACGTCTACTTCTTGAAATAAACGATTTTAACCATGTGGTTGGCACGCACATTTAGACATGAAGTCTTCGAAATCTGTAGTTCAATCCTATTTTTAATGGAATATAGTCAATAATAGTAAATTATTAAACAATAAAATGAAAAATAATAATTTAATATAGACAAAAATTAATTAATGGTTACATATTTCCTCACAGTATCATAAACGCAATAAATTAAGGATTTGATTTCGAAACATATTTATTTTAATATTGAAACTTAAAGGAGTCCATGTTAGTCATTGCTACTTGTTCCTATTTCGTAGCTTAACTTATCGTGCTAAGACAAGTGCTTGGAGCAAACGAACAGAAACAATGAACAGACAAATAGGTACATAATGAGAACTGAAGTCGGTCTCTGCAGCGTGATCGCTTAAGTCCGTCAGTTCTGCATTTAGCTGGGATTCAGCTTGGCCACCTGAAACTTTATAATTGAATTTCAGGCGCCATTATTCAAGCGTTTAAAAGTGTTTGACATGGTATCTTGTTATAAATCACCTGAGTGTGCACTGCATATAAGTTTAGATAAATGTGTCTGGTAATTAATACAGTCAATTTGTAATGAGTCACGTGTCCCAGTTTTGTCGGACGTAAAATAGTCTATGCACACTGACACTAATTATTTTCATTAATCCTTAATGTTTATTGGGAGAAATATTTTATGATACGTCCGTTGAAATAAATACTGTTCTAAGCAAGGTCTAGAATGATATCGAAAGATTCACCCAAGATGAACATCAATGGCGAGAAATGTGAATGGGTCATTATTTACTCTCGTCCACCGTATTTTATGAGACGTTCCTTGGAGATAGATGGAGATCCCGGAAACCTGTAGGGACATACTTCCTGTAGCCACAACGGAGAGATATTGCAGATAAAAATCCCGCATAACTCGATCTTTAAGGCGTCCTTTTTTAAGGTTTAACCCTTAAAATGGTAACACATTTTTAATACTTGATTATATTTCTTGGCTAATGCCAAGTACAACGAAATAGAAAAGATTAACAAAGTCAAAGTGACTGAAGTAGAGTAACAAGTTTATTGTCTTTTGCAAGGCGACTTTCAAACAAACAGCTTAGGTAAAGCTCTTTAGGAGTCAGGTCAGCACCTTGCTCATAACCAAACTTCAAAAAACCTAGTACAAATTCAAATTTATTTATTTTAAATAAATAATAAACTTTAATTTCCTGCAGCTCGCTTCCGGAGTAGGCAGAGAGCACCGTATAGCTATCCGCAGGCTACTTCCGGCGAAAGTTAAAATTAAGGTCTAAATATTTCACGAGGTGCCGATAGCTTATTCCATAAATTCTGTTTGTACGGTACGGAAAATACGGACGAAAGCTTAGCAATTTTGAACAGGTACAACGAGACAAATCCTCGACTGGTATCAACAGCAAAACTTAGAACAAATAATATCTAGGCATAAATATGCATATCTCATGATGTTATCGTACTAAATCATAGATATTAAACAAAATTAATTTTATGAAATATCATTACATAGGGTAAATTACATTGACGTTAAATGAAAAACAAATAAATAAATAAATAAATGAATAACTCTTTATACATTTTAACAATTTATAAAGGCTTAAATTATTTAGGTAAAATTCAGTTAAACTGCATTAAATATATTAATTGTATCTACTATAATATGTAATTTAATTTTGTACTAATAATAATAATTGTACTATGTTAATTTAACTTGTATTTAAATAATTTCTTTTTGGGAGATATTTTTAAAGCGTTGTCCGATAGCTAATGATAAATTACAATAATAAAATAAAGAATTGCTTCATTCAACTTTAAAGGTTTGATAATTTTTCAATGTCGATTCTAAAATTTTGTTTCGAACAGTTTAGAATTTGCTGGTAATACGCTTAAATTACATGTACGAGTATGTTCAAACGTATTTCTTAAAAGAAAACCCATCCATAATATAATCAATGGTACTGGAAACGTACGTATTCTAAGAGATTTACGAAACCTTAGTATTCTATTTACAAATCAGCTTAAATTGAAATCAAAGGAATCGGAAATTTGAGTTATTTCTGTTCCTTTATTACACAACTCAAAAATAAGATTAAATTTCCGCAGAGACTAAATTTTGGCTAAAATCATCCATATTTAGATAATTTTAATCACAGAACAAGAACGATATAACTTAAATCCTTTCATCATCATCACCATCGTCAGCCTCTCGATGTCCACTTCTGGACATAGGCCTCCCCTAATCGGCGCCACTCCATCTGGTCCTGCGCCT
>DWED01000623.1:0-10710 GCA_018245795.1 Protelbella ruficauda | reverse complement strand
TCTCCCCTAATCGGCGCCACTCCATCCGGTCCTGGGCCTTCCAAATCCATCAGCTTCTCGCTGTCTGGGCAATATAATTTCCAAATACTTTTGTAGAATTTTATCAGTCATAAGTTTATTATTAATTACATTACACCATAATTTGTAGCCTTTACAAAACAAATAAATTTGCCAATTGTTCTTATCAGGGAGGAATTAAAAAGTCATAGACCCGGCATTCGCAACCGCGTACGTTATCGATACCGCAACACTCGCTATCGCTAAATGTGGTGTTGCTGAACTTATTAACGAACTTCTTAAGAAAACATCTAGTTTATCACTATTGAAATAGTCTCCTATCTAAATGTCACTTGCATTTGATAATATTTAAGAACCGGGAATGCTTTTTAAAATGAATATTTATGAAAAATAAAAATAGCTTTAAATGGCTATTTTTAAAGATTCGCAGCCCTAACTTAGGGTTGCCGCTATTGCAGGCTGTATGACAACAAACTCTGAAACCACTCACAAATATTCTTAAAAACCAAATATACCTTTCTGAGCTTCCCGAATATAACTTTGAATAAAAAAACTAATAATGTACGCAGTAGTGGTCAGCGAAGCAAGCGAGTATTTTCCTCTTTATTCAAGCTTAACTTCCATAAACATTCATATCTTGTCCTATATGTTATATACAAAGAATAAATAATCCAATTATCTAAGAATTATCCGAAAACAACATCCATTGTTTTTATGATAGAAATAATAACCATGAATGGGAAAACCTGTCCAGTGAAAAGATAAATAGCTATTTTGTTACTGAACAAAACATTGCACATGTAGCAAATATCTGTATGGGAAATCTTCTACTACAAAAACATTCTTGTTATCACTTTTTAAAAGGTATTAAAAGGTATCCATTAAGAGTACCTATTAACAAAAATTTGTCGGAGAATATTGTTTAATAAATTTACAAGGGTACAAATAATTTATTATTTGTTATTGATATGAAATGAAAAAGAAAAGGAGAATTGAAAAAGGGCAAAGTAGTTATATGTTGCCTCATTGTCGAAGAGGAAGTTGTAATCATATCTGCAGAAGAAAGATATACATCTAATAGAACAGATCTAATAGAATAGAACAAGAAAGATATACATAGCATCACACCAACAGCAGAAAATAACTTTTCAGATTTAGAAACACCTCACATGTACCACATTAAAACATAAACGTCAACTCATCAAAATTCTGAGCATCATGTCGTTAATCCGTTTAGCGAAAAATTTATTCGCTTCCTGCGTCGCCTCCAAAAATAAGTTTTATTCCAGGCTGACTTAAACTTCCATGTTTCGGATGAAAATTTAGACGGCACGTTTCTACAGACTGGCATTTCTATGGCTTTTTTCTTATCTACTTAGAAGGCAAAATGTGTTATAGGCGAATTAATTCATCGATTGCATTACGGATACCAAAGTCAAGTTATTCATGAAATATTAAATCATGTGACTGCATACACACGAACTTAAGAATCAAATCATATTAAAGACATGAAACAGATTGAGGAAGAAAGGCACAAAATAACCTTTTTTTTCCAAAACACTCAAAGGTTAGTGCTGGGATTCCCCTTATTAACATATGGGTCGGTCTAAGAAAATAAAAAGTCATTATAGGTGCACTAAAAATTTAGAGGAATACAGTTTAATAAATTCCCGCATGGACAAAGTAGGAAAACTAGTTTCCTTACACGTTCTTTTACCATCAGCATTTAATAGCTTTCAGATTACAATTTCAGATATTACATAAAATATTCAGTTCAATGAATCTGAACTGTAAAGCGAGTGAGTAAAATTAAAGTAGAGTTTTTAGTTATTAAACCAAAATACCAACAGATGACGAAATTAAAATAGGAGTATATTATACAGAAAAGATTAACAGTAAAATGGTATATGCGCCACAAAATATTTTGTTCTTCTTCTTCAAACAAAACCGAATTTAGATTGAGAGATCTTGTACAGCGATCTTAATCAGTCATAATCTTATCGTTTCGGCGAATTTGTTAGATATACTAACACTGATACCATGTTGACCCACAATTGATAAGTGCACTTTATACGGACGCAAATGAGGACGCTATTAGATCCAGATTAGATTTTGAGTGAGCATATCAAGATGAGACGGAAGACAACAATTGTTGACATAAAAAACGCCGCAATACAGTTATCGCGGAATTTACTTTAACCAGATCTGTTTCAAGATAGCAAGGCCGGATGGATTACTATGATTACTTTTACGAGGCGAGAAAAATGTCGTAAAAGCGACAATATAATTACAACTGGCGTTCCAGTAAAGAAGACATTAGTCATACGGAATATTCCTTTAAGTAGTTGAACGACAACACATAACAATTATATATAATAAACGCAGCATTAAGTATTGAAGTTACAAATTTGTTAAAGACTATCATGAGACCCGCATGGATGTCCGTTAATTGCTGTTTTGTTAACCACTGTTACCGTTAACACTTATAAAATAAATAACGATAACGATTTAAAAATACAGAACCAAATAAAACAGTTTTACTGCTACATTACTTATTGCACTTAAATCAAGTATTTTTACTAGCTTACAGAAACAAAGGATATTATTAATTTGAAACACTGATGAAAAAAAAGCATATACTCGTATATACGTAAATAAAATTAAAGAGGTGTGCCGTCATGCGCGCATCACGGAAAACTAATGAATAGGTTTCAATTAACTCTTCTAAGTTTGATCTCTTAAACACTTAGCCCTTAACTAAAACAAAAATATCGCGATATCTTCATTTACTATAAAGCTATTTAAGTGTCGAGAAACAATGATCTTATAAGCACTACTTGTTCAGATACGGTCATTTGTTCTTCACTTACTCTCCCGTTACTAACCCAGACAATTTATATATTTTAGCTACAAACAGTGAAACGAATAACATTTTTACATTGAAATTTTGTAAGCCGAGTATATTTTTGCTTCCGATCTGTTTGATGTTTTCTCTCTACGCATTAAATACATTATTAATGTAATAAGCAAAGCAGACAAAGTCGCGGGTATCAGCTAGTCACCAAGTAAAAGGACAATTCTTAAGTAAAAATTTTACTTCACGTTTCACTACGGCTGATTTATCAATGAAGGTTGATCAGAGTGGCATTAGAGAACCGTGCAATCTTTCCAAAGTTGAGAATTTGTTACAGGCAATGGGTTCAACAGAATGATGACGATTTGGGGCTGGGCTCAAGTTATTCTTCGCTAGTATTATGAGTATTAAGTATTGGATACATTATTATATTATTTAACCACGTAACAACGTCTATCAAAGTCATAATTTCAAAATAGCGGAAAATAAATTAAACAGCTGCGTCACGCCACATTTAGTCGTCCGTAGCGATATTATTCAACACGAACTGATTTAATTATTACCAGAGCAAGTACAAGGTTTTATTTATTGAGTTACATGTTTTACTAGTATTACAAGTTTAAGAACGTAATAAATGATGTTATTGCAAATAGATTTGAATACTAGTAAGCAGCTATAAGCGTAGCTGAAAAAAATGCACTGCTTCAGAACGACGAAGTGGAAATACTCACCAGTCAGCAGATGATACTTTTGTCGGAAATAATTTATCATCTCCGACTAAGTTATACTAATGTTGACAAGCATTGACTACAGGTGGAATCAACTGAATAGAACTTCAAAGAATAGAAATGCTCGTTAGATTTTTCTAATACTATTTATATATTTAATTATTTATCGCATTTCGTGTTATTCAGACGGCTCATGTGTCACGTTATTCTGATTTAAGTCGATATTTCGATAATATACATATGTATGAAGTTACGTTGATCTGTAGGTAACAACTTTGTTCCCGTCAATATTATATACAGAGTTGTGTACTTGAAAGCGAAGTGAGAAGGCAAACATCAGACAAAACCTAGGTGATAATAAATAATAGGTCTCCAGATAATGCTAAAATTATTTCTAATTACAGAAAAGGATGGAATTATGACGGAATAGATTATTACTTTTTCCAACCCCTGATAAGAAGGGATCTCTTATAGCAAATGGGAATCTTCGATTACAATTTTAAATGGACGGCTGCTTTCAGACCTTTTTTATTTTTTATAGCCATGTATGTGTACATTAGTACTTCCGAATAGTTTTAATTGCACTATTATGACGAAAACCATTTGAAGTTCCGTAATTGATATTTCTTGTTAGTAATTTTTTGCGGATCATTGAATGCAAATGTAATAGACTATATTAATAGTAAAAACATATGACGTTGCGATTATTTCAGTAAAAAACAATAATTTGCTACTTAGCTATTTCTATAGACCATTGAATGCAAATATAATCGAGGCTTGTAATAAGAAGAGCGCGCAATACATTGTGATTAATTCGATACACATCCATTTATTAGCTCAGTAATAACATAAAATATGTATTGTTAATGAAGCAAAAATATATAAATTATACAGCAACATTCACTCTTGAGAACTGTAAAATTCATAATTCCACGCGCACTATTGTTTGGTTATCAGTAGGAAAAATATGTTACAGCGATTTTTTCTTAAAAATAGTGCTACCTTTGCCGATAATATCAATATCTAGTTTCACCCCTTTCTAACACTTGCATTAGTACTAGAGTACTTACTTACACTTGACGAGCATAGAAATTAGATTATATTATAGAATATTATAGAAGGTTATATTATAGAATAGGTTATATTATATTATAGAAGGTTATAACAGTAAGGCTTCAAAAAATATTTGTTGTGTAAATGCGAATAAACTAGATTTCGAGATAGTTGATAGAAACCGCACGGGGTTTGCTTTACAGATAAGCTTAGATAAAGGGGCAACACTCCCCTCTTCAATGTTCATGTATGATTCACCGCGTATGCGCCGGCATCGCTGCGTGCTTGTACTGCCGTTAACGTTTGCAGCCATATCCAGTCCTCGCGTCAAATCGTGCGCACGTACACGTTCAATACCTGCGGAGCGAACGCATGCCCTGAGAGACTCCAAGACGCTTTTTTCAATAATGACATTGTAACGTCTACGTTTGTGTGTGTCAGTGATAAGAGTTCGCTGTGCTATATTATGATAGTTGGTGTTTTATTGTGAACGTATAGTGCTGTGACCATTTTTGTTACAAAAATGTTTCCGAGAATTCAAGGATTGGTAAGTTCATTTCGTAACATTTTGATTTTGTTAGTGTCTAGTGAAGTGAGCCGTGTGGCCTTATGGAACTGGTTTTGTTAAAATATCATACATGTTATCTTACTTTAAAGCAACATTCGGCATGTTGCATTTCATGTACTACTTTTAAATGCCACTTACCTACTTCAAATTAATTAAGTTTGTTAGGTACGTTTAGCGATAGCATATGTATCTATCTATTATATACGAGTAGTAGAGATTCCTTTATTATGAACATTTTTATACGAAAATCAGATTAGGTATTAGCTAACGTTCCTCATTTTAAGGAATTATTTACGTTTTCGTTAGTACAATTTAGAAAATTATTTACACTACAATAATTATGTAAATGTATAATTTATAAAGTTAGTTCCAAGATTAATAACATTTAGACTAATATTATGACCTATTTGATAGAAAAATTTGAATTGTAATTTATCCACATAAGAGCCATTTACGAGGCAGTAGAAAACGACTGACACAATTCGGTGCCTAATCGATCATACGTGCGATTGATTAAAGAAAATAATCGTTTATATTTTACTCACGTTCCTTGCACTCGATTTCTACTCTCTAGAACAAGGAGGCATTCTGCATGCCGGTCAAGTATGCGTCGATTGATGGCATTGGACATAGCTCCCTTAGGACTTAATAGCATTTCTTATACCCGCAGGGGTTTGCCTCGAAATTGCATATCGCCTAGAATAATGATAGAACAGGTTTCATTGGAGACATCGTGAAATTCTTGAGCAATAATTTTATCGAGGCCTACAGTTTCATTGACATTTCAAGAGTTCCTTTATAAATCGGAGAAAACAGCTTGCATAACTTGTTCATTAGCATTGTAGCATTGTTTGCGAACGAGGAAGCGTGTTTTATTACAATTTCGTCATATTTGAAATCTCACGCGAGATATGAGCCCGTTACACTAACACGAACGCTTTAACTGTGAATCGTATTTGTTCTAGCGTTCTAAAATATCTAAGAACATTATGAAATCGTAAAAGATAAGACACAGTTCACTGACTCAATGTTATTATAATTTTTACGTACTTTAATTTTAATGTTTTGTTGTTTTAATTTTGATGTTTTCCTTCACCGTTAGCAAGTGATATTTAAACTTAAAACGCACTTTTGTAAAGAGAGGCGCGCCATGGATTTGAACCCAGTACCCCCGGAATGAGAGGCTGAATTTTTAACCACTAGGCTATCACTGCATTATGAGGAATACCAACCACAAATTGAACATGACTGAAGTTTTACTAATAACAACAATGGTTGTGGACGCGTCATACAAATTAAAAATACAACTCATTTCACATTTCATTAATAATCAATTTCTCGCGACGCTGATTGTGTAAAATTGTATTATCAGAAACTGCAATTACTCATGTTTCATTGTCACTCGTCCATTATCTCCATTCAACTAAGCGAATATTACTTCAAACTCTTTTCTTTTCCTCGATTGATTTAATTCTAAGAAGAGTTAATTGTATTTTTATTTAATACACGTAAAGGAGATAAGTATGTTAAATTCACTTGCTTAATTTGAACCACATCACGACAGATCATGACTGAGACGTGATTTGATTGCACCACTTGTAACATCAAATAGAAGATTTAGTGTTAGGCTTAGAATTAGTCATTTTCTTAATGTTCTGTGGCAACACTTTTTCTTGAATAACTAAAAATAACATATGTATTTTTGTTACATATTGTAAATTTGTGTTTCATTTCATAATGTTATATATAATTTGCAAAAATACAAGATACAATATTTTCAACGCAGTCAGTCTGCCAACGTCAAATATCGTAACTAATAAATAATTCTTTTCACATTTATAGAATTCATAATCTAAAATCTTCTATTTTACTTTCGCTTTTATGGTAATTAGTCACTAGTTAAGCCTTGGTTAAGTAAAGCTAAATAGGATTGTTGTTGTAAATATCATAACAATACGTCATATAAGTATTGTTACGAAGATCTAAGGTTCTTATTTATTGCTTCATACTTTTATGCATTTTCTCGCAAATTGTTTTTAAATAACTCGCAAACTAACAAACGATTAGTCGGTCATTAGTAATACTAGTCATTAGTTTAAATGAGTCGTAAATGACTAAACGTTTTAATTTTTTTTGTTTTGTTTACTTTTGTTTTGATACCTTAATAATCCGTCTTTTATCTTATCTTCTGTCTTATTGTGTTAAGGATTTAAATGAACATTAACGACTCTAAGTGGCTCATAGCCTTTTTAGAATAGAAACTATCCCGTACCAAATTTAAGAATAGTCAGCCGCTCTGGAATAAAACTTAACAAACAGCATATATTTTTTTTTCACATTCGTAATATTTATATAAAATTATTTTTAACTTAGCAATTATAGTATCTTATTCATAAAACGTAAATAATAATATTACGGAGTAACGAGTCTTGATTTCAAATTGTAAATATTTAGAGAGTTCTCAATCCCAGTTACTTAGAACTCAATATTACCAAGAAACTTTCTTAGAAGAAATAACCGTATTATGTATGTACGTACTATTCGGCGAAATTTTTTTCCATTCTATTGTTCCGACTGACACCAAACAAATATTTGCCACAAACATCTGTTGCATTGTAGTTATTATGTCGACCTGACTCGCAGCTTTGTTTCAAACGATAATAATAAATAACGCTCTACGACGATGTAGAGACACTCAAACACGACCCTACGATCTCCGATACTCAAGTTTTGTGTCCAGCGACAATCTTAAAGGACATTGTTATGAACAGCTACTCGCATTACATATCTTGTTTTCAAACAATGTTATTACCTTAATAAATAATATATTTGTTGGAAGATATAGTTCTTTCTTAATCAAAATAATATTTAATCGAAATAGAATCGAATTGTCAGTTTATTTTTGGGAATTAAGTTCTTGAATATTTGTCATCAACGCTTCACTATCATTTTCACCTTTTTTTCCAACCGCAATCTAACTCTACATACGAGTACTTTTATTATCAGACCTTGCAAACTGCCTTATTTCAATACTATACATACATATTTCCCTCTGTCAGAATTACTTTTCAGCTGTATTTTTAGTGATGGCGTGAGTTCTATTAAAAAATTTGAGAAGTATTAATGTATCGTGTCTCATGTATAATATACCTGTTGTGATATGACCATGGGAGAGTGTTGCGACTTAGACAGGCGGCGCTCACCTTGAACAATCACCTGTAGCGTCGCATATAATACTTTAAAACGCATATATACGAAATACAACAATGTTATGGCAAAGACTGAATGTAGAAGAAGCGCGACAGGTTTGTGAGTGTAAAGGATCTGGCGTGACGATATAATAATAGTAGAGTTAATACTCAGGTAGACGGGCAAAGAGTAACAAAACATATACAATTTTCGCATCTTAGTAGGTAAACACTAACCCGTTACAAACCCGAAATATTGTTCTTAAAGACTTCACTCGAAACTTCGAACAGGTAGATGCAAACTAATTTAGACTGCTTCATGTTCAGCACAGTCCATTCACCACTTGATTCGTTCTATGCCTGAGTGTAACATTTTATGTACCAGTTTGTAGTTGTACAACACTTGTAGTTCATCAGCTGTTGAAGCACTTTAGCACTCTACTCTACTTTGGGCTCTGCTTAATTTGGGATGAGAAAACTGTAAGTGCAGCGCAATATTTCAATATAATACAATTATTATCATTTTTACATGTTTCCATCAATCTCTTACTGGGGTAGTTGAGAAGTATACATGTTAGATAGCAATACAAGGTAATTCAACAACTCGTGGAAATCTGCTCGGTTGAGCAAATGATGATCGAGACCAATGAACATGACCAATGAAACAATATTGCTCAAATTGACCTCCACATCGGGACAGCTCTGGTGATAACGTACAAATATATCGGTGGCCACCCGCTGACCTCATTACATAACTTATTTGATAAAAAATTGTTTTTGATTAAAACGGACCACTCAGCTATGAGCGCTTCAATGTACATTTCAATAGCTTTGTTCCCGCGCAAACAGCAGTGTTTGATGGCAACACTTTAAATTAGTGAAGGGTTTCAAGTTAATTAACAACCGACAGTGCAAATAAACTCGATACGCGGAATACTAATCGCGATCAGAATAACAATATACAAACAACAGTAGATACCCAAGAATATTTTAATATTTGATCTAAATGTAATGTAAGGAAAAATTAAACACATTTAAAGAATGATTAAAATATTTTTGAACAAAAATTTTAATGCATATAGAGCGTGGTCAACATCATAATCCTTTATTATTTCACTGTTGGATATAGGCTTCTCCCAAAATGTGACACAACATTCGCGGCACAACGTCCATATTGCATACTCAGAAGCACGGGATCGTATAATCGGTAGTTTGTGAAAACAGATATTGAAAATGACTCTGTGCTTCATGGACAGTTTTTAACAATAATTATTCTGACTAAATCTATAAAAATGTATCGTAATATTTTATTAATCACGCTTAATGTAAATTTTCATCATCAGGGTTGACAGGAGAATCCTACTATATTCAGTACCTCCATTACAAAACAAGCAATGAGGGATAAATGAATGAACAAACAGTTAACTTAATATTTCAACAAAATAATTTCGTTTATTAAATCAGTAACACACCCGGCATTATTTCTATACAATAGGAAAACAAAGTACATAACTATTTGTTGGATAACGTTACAAAACAATGCTAATTATTAAAATAACGAGGACGTTTTCGCAATTATTATCCTGTATAACGCTTGTAGTTCAAATAGATTTCATGCTCATTGTAAAACCACTAATTGATATGAAGCAAACACGTGCTGAGATTTTATACAGCGTCTAATAAACATTGCACCAATACGTATAAAAATCAAAGTAACAAGAAAACTGCACAATTATAGTCATTCATTGCGATGTATTATACGATTATTATTAACTGTATAAAGCAAGAAAACACATTAAAAACGCAAGACCAATCTCGTAATTAGTGTGAAAATTTGTTCTAGACACTGTTTGGTACGGAAACGTGGTTACGGAGAATAGTTGAGGATAAATATATTCTAATAGATATTGTGTAAATTATTTAACGTTTTTGAATCCGTGAGAACGACCATTAAATTTAATTAATTTGATAAATTAAATGTTTATAAACAAGCCATTAATAATATACTCACATATATAATGCTGATAAACATTAGCAAGCTGATATAAAGTGTTAAATACATTATGATAACATAAATTGAATTTACATATGTAATATGATAATATCGGTATCATTCTGGGACTCTTAAACAAGTCACCTTAAAAAATCCCACATCAATACATCTACGTGTTATAAATAAGTATTTCGCAAGAGTTAGTATAAAATATATTTCTATACAATGTCGATATCAGCAGTGATAGCCTAGTGGTAAATAATTCAGCCTCTCACTCCGGGGGTGCTGGGTTCAAATCCATGGCGCGC
>DWED01000622.1:0-10712 GCA_018245795.1 Protelbella ruficauda | reverse complement strand
CAATTGAAGGTGTTAGTGGGAGAGACTGCAAGCCTAAGTTGCCGTTTTAAGTGTAAACCGACACCAGAAATCGTTTGGATGAAAAATGGTCATGAAGTTGAGGAAGAGGACGGTCACTTACAGACTTTATTGAGTGGGTTTGACTGCTGTTTAACCATCCAAAATGTTCAAATAGAGGACGAGGCTCGATACAGCTGCGAGGCTTCTAATATCCATGGTCGTGCGTCAACATATGCAAGAATGGCTGTTATTACGGACCGACTAGTCTGGGAAGCTGATGCCAAATTAAAAAGGTAATTTGCTTGTGTATTTATATACGAGTAGTGATTATGATAATCAACTACTTATTTTTCATTTATACCTATTTTCATCGCACTTATACTTATTTTCATTGCCCTGATGCCACAGAATGTGACTCCCGAATATAGCAATTTTGTATATAAATAATAAATGTTATAATAATATAATTATTTATAATATAAATAATAAATGTTATGATTTATAACAATTTGGTATATAAGTAGCACATATTATGATTTAAATCAATTTATAGCAAATGTCATGATTTGTCAGGGAGAGGTCCCCTGGTATCGAGGGAGAATACCCTCCGCAGTTCACAATGCGGCTTCGCGATCGCCGCGTGCAGGCTACGTACCCTGTGCGCCTCACGTGCCAAGTTATCGGCAACCCGCCCCCTCTCGTTACATGGTTCAAAGACAGAAAGGAACTTTCCTACGATAGTAAGTATTTTCGCTCGTTTTGAAGTCTATGTAATGTCAACATTGAATTCTGATCCATTCTTTCATAAATTTAAATGTCAATATTGAAAATACACACTGAGCAGTGCCAAGACTCACTGTAATCGATTTATATTTATCAGCTGCATGTTGCCAATTCGATACGACGACGACAGCTATAGTCTCGAAATGAATTTTATATCGCAATCAACTTTAAACGTTGTCGGTGTTGTTTTGTTTGATAATAAAGGTAAATACAAAATAAATTTGGCACATACATACATCGTTTTAGCGACTAATAATAATATATTTTCAATTTGTGTTTCATCACTTATTATAGTTGTATGTTACCTTAAACTGTTTCAAACGCAAATTGATAGGACATATATTTTGATTTGGATTAGTTTTTGGGACCCGCAAGGTGAGTTCAGTAGCGACAAATTTTCTTCAGAAGTGGATTATTTAGTAAGGAAGTGTTTATTTGGGCACAGATCGGCACAGTCAGTCCCAAGATGAGCACTTTCACACACTGGAGATCGCGCCCACGTCGCTGGAGGACGGCGGGGTGTACGAGGTGATGGCGCGCAACAGCAGCGGCGCCGTGAGCTGCCGCTGCAACCTCGTTGTTGACAAGGGCATCCGCGCGTACGTCGCTCCCGAGTTCTGCTGCGGCCTCGAGCCACATTACCGTCTGTGTGAAGGTTACTATCACTCACGCAACATTTACTGCGTGCTCTTACCATTTGTCAGACGTAATTTGAAACTAAGTCGGAGGTTCATTAATTATATACAATGCTTTTTGAGAATTACATTCGCTTGGTACTCTCTAAGTTATGGGATCTTTTGTTTAAAGTAATTACCTAAAAGCACAACTCTTCCTAGTTAGCCTCCTTCTAGCTCCTCCTTCCTAGCTTCCTGGTTTGTTGCAATATGTGAATATAAAATGGTCCCTAATATAAAATATGTATATGCAATTATATTACTTTCTGTTGCAATGTTCATGTGTATAATGTTGAATTGACTTTTACACGATATATGCTACTTTTCGTTATTTATCATTTCCAGGGGAAGAGCTTAGAATTTCGGCAATGGTAGAAGCTTATCCATCAGTTGGAGTCACGTGGTACCGTGACGGAGTACGCCTTAGACCAAGCAGGCGCGCTATAATGACTTTAGATCATGACGGTCAAATAGAACTAGCTCTAGCCAGTGTAACCTTAAGAGACGCGGGCGTGTACACATGTACAGCTTCCAATGAAGTTGGTTTAGCATCTACATCTGGGAAGGTCGAGGTCATAGCGGGAGACCAGACGGAAGAGAAGACAAGAACGCCACCCGTAGTCATCAGCCCAGACGTACCGTGAGTTATGAAATTACTTCTTTATGTAAACATTTAAATAATACGATGTTAATCCGGATAAGACGTTCATCCGGTTATTAAAATATATGTTTATCTCCAGAATATAGATATAGATTAGAAAGTTAATTATGAAATGGTAGTATTATAATCATAATTGCGAATGTATGTATTATTACAAAAAAATACATTATTCATGGTATTTAAAGAGAGTTTGTAATTAAAATTAAATTTATAAAGCTAAAAATTGGCAACATCCTAAACTAATTATCAGTTGTACGCTACTACTGTGTTATAATACGATACTAAAATGGTCATTCTTTACAGGTACTCTAAAGAGCCTATGTTTATAAGAAAGCCTAGATCCAGTGAAGCGCGGGAAGGCGACACTGTCATCATAGAGTGCGAGGTGATTGGGGATCCCAAACCGGACGTCTACTGGCTCAGAGACTTCTTAAAGGTAAATATCGTAGAATACACGTCTGTGATTGGATTTAAAGATTTTAATTAAACTGTAATACAGATTCAGTACATAAATATGTACCACTTTTTGTAACGGAGTTTCAGCATTAAATAATTTTTATTTTTAATATAATATCAGCACGCCAGCTGCTACAGGGTATTCGAGAACACCAAAAACTGCTGTGCTTTTTCACATTAATTTTTTTTTAACAAATGCCTACAATATTCTTCTTTTTATGATTTTACGGTATCAGCCGGACTACTATCGGGACGCGAACCACTTCAAACGCGTGGATGCAGGACCGGAGTATCGGTTCGAGATCCCCCATGCTAAGCTGGACTACACCGGAACATACTCAGTGGTGGCACGCAACGCGCACGGTGAAGCTAAAGCGATTATATCACTGCAGATCCTGGCCAAGGGTAAGTGATGTCGGCGCAGACTTTTTGTTTTTTCGTACACTTAGGGCTCACAAAACAACAGACCGTAAGTCCGACGGTTTGTTTTTTGCATTGTATCGAAGGCGTCAAACTATCTAGTGTAACTATTAATTATAACTTGTACATCTATCTATTAAATTATTTCGCAATATATTTCTATCCGCAACACAATGTGAGCATTCATGGACCTTGAATGCAATGATGCGTAGCAAACTGTTCATGTCGATTTGGTTCGTTGATAGCCAAACTGGCGACAGTTAATCGCTGTAATAATAAATCATATCAATTGTCTGATGTTTTGTTAATTAAAGCGACTATTCGTAAATTATAGCCTTGAAACGTCTGCGAGTACATAACTAGATGGAATAATCACCGCGGGCGAACCTGCTGACTATTTGCTTAGGTCATATCTTAATTTATTGAACGCTTGTTACAGATATCAGCGCTTCTGATGATGTCCATAACATAAGATACGGGTAAGTAAATAGATATTGATTTTATAGTTTTTTCATCAGCTAACGAGCCATAAAATCACATTATCGTCTATAAATGCACTAAGATTAAAACGCGTGAGACCAGTCTGAAGTTGACCAGTTGTCAATCTGTACTGATCGTGATTTTAATAATGTGTGAAGTTTTTAATATCCCCTAATATATTTTCATTATAGACGTGTAGACGTCATTCCGCGCTTCGACAAAGAGCTTACGGATTTACTGTGCTATGACGGAGACGCTATAGAGTTCGAATGCAGAGTGTCTGGAAATCCTGAGCCCTACATCAAGTGGCTTCACTACAATGAGGTAATTTTGAACCGACTCAAAATTGAGACTTAATATGATAAAACATTCGATATTGTAAAAACTAAAATGTACATATTGATTGATTCCATCGGAATGCATCTCAGCGGAATCCTATGTCATCAGCCTGATTTTCTGGCCTGATCTGTTTCTGGCCTTACTGTCATTTGTTGTTTGTTACTTTAAAATTGCGTCTAACTATGTAATACGAATTGAATTGTTGTGTACTTCGAGAACTATTTTATAATTAGGGTATAAATGCTTTCTGAGTAGATTGATTTATATTACATGTTTACTATAGATGGTTCGCGACTGTCAAGACTTTGAATCGTCGTACGACGATGGTACCGCCAGGCTGAAGATAAAGCAAGTCACCGCCGAAGACGAAGGCACGTACACTTGCGTGGCCACCAATAACCTCGGGAAAGCAAAGTCGAGCGCCTGCTTAGTTGTTTATCGTAAGTGTTGATCTATTTTTGGTGTTTAAGGTCACCATCTGAACACTTTGCGTTGTACTTTCATTGCATTTGAACGTGACTTGTCGTTTATTTTTATTATTATTATTTTGCCCTCATGCAATGGGATATATAAGCAAAATTGATCAGTTTTGAACATACAATGATGGCCAATTCCATGTAGTCTGCAATTAGTGTTTGACTTGCATTATGCTAGGATACCCCACCATGCTTCAATGCGGTTTGTTCAAGGTACAAATTAATCGTTAGAGATATAGATTTTATGAATAATATCTACATGTTTTTGAAGTAGCTGCTTAAGTGGTAATTTAAAAGTACATTCGGTTTGTGCAGCGCCGGGTGAGCCAAACACCCTGAGCCAGCGGCTGCGCAGGCCGCCCGCCCTGCTGTCCGCTGCCTCCACGCCGCGCTCCACGCCGCGCACTACGCCCGCGCGCTCTCTTTCTCGAACTCCGGGTATGCTCTCTCTTTTGCACGCCTCTCACGGTCACATCGTCTCCAACACAATTTCCAACATAACTGTCAATATACAAATCACAATGCCCGCTATCACTTTTATCAACATACGATCACTATCAATCTAAAGTCTGTGACGAAAAGTTCTAGAACATTTTCATATAAAATTATATGTTTTGAACTACATATTCCAACAATAAGTTACAATAACTTTCTTGTTGACGTTCGATTTGCGAGTGTTTTATACGGATAATATGGACGGCGATAAATAGTTGCCTAGAATTAATAACAAGAAACAATAAACAAAGGGGGGATGAAGTACCGTGTAGTAAATTCAACTTACATATTTCCCCATAAAACATTATTGTATCCAGCATAAAAAAAAGTAACATAGGCAGAGGAGCATATTACACTGCCACATTTCACGAGTTTTGCATTAACTTATTGGTATTATATTTATATTTGTATAAAGGTCCAGACACGCGACGTCTCTGCAGTCCAAGTCGCGAAATAGCGCCCAAGTTCTATACGTATCCCTTCAATAAGGTGGTGGAGGAAGGAGAACGTGTGATATTCAAATGTGCCGTGAAGGGCCTGCCTAATCCCTGGGCGACCTGGGACAAGGACGGCATTGTTATCACTCCAAGTTCACGAATCACCATACGGGAGAAGGATGAAATTCTCCGAATATTGGAGATAGAGGAGGTCACTATCGAAGACGTGGGCTTGTACAGGATAACTTTGGAGAACGACTACGGCAGAGCGGAGGCCTCGGCGAGGCTCGAAGTGATAACGCAAAAAGGGAAGTTTTACGGCAGTATGCGCTCCTGCAGCGCTTCTCCTAGGAGAACCCTCTACCGGAGGCGCACGCCCTCTACGTCGAGACAAGACTGATTTCATAAAACGATACTGAAACAATCCCGTAAAACGACTTGTGTGCCGAACGTGAAAGTCGAACATCTAAGTGCTTGGACTGTAGCCGGGGGCAGCAAAGTTATTTACAATTTAATAATGTGAGTAATTTTATCTTTAGCGTCATTGCGGCAATGCGATTTGGGGTACCCTTTTAAAAACGGCCAAGCGAACGAAAATTTTATGCTGTGTCATAAACGTCTAGGTATTTATCATTGCTGTATTATTGCGCCGTTTTTTATCATTCACAATATTGTGTACTTTTTTGGGGAGCACCTATACCCCGCTGTTAATATACGCCCTTATAATATGTTGACGCATTAGGAATACAGAAAAGTTATAAATTTGCATCAGCCGAGCCTAGTAACGAGATATTGTCATTATGCCACAAGATCTATGTGCGAATATAATGTTAAAAATCATTTTTGCTATAAAAGATTGTATATTCTTTTCAGGTTATGTTAACCAACGAAGCAGCTATTAGTGTGAGAACAATATTATATTTTGTTTTGTTCGACCCTAATTTATTTCTATGCATTTTATTTATCAGATTATTTAAGTTTTTGTAGTGATTTGGTATCCACTGGAAGCCTTTTAAGTAATTTATTCCTATGTGAAAAATAAACGTTTATCATCTTTTTACCGTTAGACTTGTTTTAATTACCGGTATTTTATTTGAGCGCTGAATTTGTAATGCCAGTTTCTGAGTGCCGTCGGATATGCTAGTGTTAGCTACAAATAACGTTTTAGTATACTAAAATCTTAAGAGAAAGCGGAGATAATCTGAGATCTTGTTTTATCATTACCATCCTTATGTGTAATTAACTTGTCTGATTTTCTGAACGTTACATTTCAAGCGCTTCTGTTAATTATCGGTAATTACAAGTCTAAACTTTATTTACGTAATTTTATATGTTTATATTTGCTTCATCGCGCTGTTTAATGTTACAATAGATATATGATACTTATGAAAAGCAATCCCATTGGCAGGTTAATGTTTTGTAAAATGGCGTCCAGGTAGATGTACTTATATTTATGCGTATATGATATGATAGAAGTAGACGTAGTTATTCAAGTATGTCTGTTGATATAGAACAATAAAATTAGAATTTTGAAATCAGCTTTGAGTTTTTGTTTAGATGTGTGATTAAAAAGGAAGGCACGTTCCGGTGTTTCCATGTTTGCAACCTTTTTGTGGATAATTGGTAAACAATTTATTAACATAGTTATAAAATGTGTGATTTATTGAATACAATTTTGTATGTAATCATAATTGGCTTTAAGGTCCATGATTAATAAAAGCAGCCAACAGCTTGTAATGTTTTTTGAACAAATTATCTATAAAAACGGAATTAACTATTTGACAATTTCATTTGATCATTAGGATTGTAATAAGAGAGGCGTAATGAGAGAAAAGTAATGGTTCGTGATTAATGGGTGTAACTGATCTTTCCTGAACACTAAATCATAGTGTAAAGAGAAAAGATTGGCGGGATGTCATATTTCGACTGTTACTGTTTGTTACCGACCGTTCTAGAGGAATGGTGGATAGCCTGGGGTAATTAAATACAGTTTACGATTTTTTGAATGTGGTTTTATTATTTCACATCGAAGAAACGGCTACATGATCATTTGTAACAATACACACACCGTAATCCAAAATTTTTTGCTATTTTCTAATATACTAACATTGACAAAATACTCAGCTGTAAATTTAGCGGAATATAAATGCTCAAACATTTTACATAATATAAAAAAAGTTAAATGAGCCAGTTAACAACTAAATATTTATGAATAAAAAAATATTTTTTGTATTTTACCCTATATAGGTACCCTAATAAAATTGTGTAACCTTACCAAGTAAATCTGTATTTTAGTACCTAAAATTTCTGCGAATTTTCAAACCAAAACCATTAAACAACCATATGAAAAAATATTTAATTTGGAATATAGAAATGGTTTCATTCGGAATATAGTAATGATTTAATGTGGAATAAAATAAAATAGTAATTTAATTGGCAGACATTATTCGTTTTTTCAATTTTAAAATAGTTCTTATAAAAAAACAATGAAAATAGGCCAGAAATATCACAACAATGTTCCACTAAATTTGCTGTTGAATTTAGGTTTTTGATTACATTATCGAAAACCTAAATTTCATATACTGATATTTTGTAAAATCACAAGACGAGACTGGCGTTTACTATTGTACAAGCTTGGAGACGTAACTTTTTCCAATTAGTCATAATTATTTTAATACAGTGCCGTTAACACAATTGTGCATATAAACTCTCACAATTGTACAGAAAAGTTCTCTCATTTGAATTTTTTATACCGGAAATACTTGAAACTGTCTCTCATTTGAGTTTTTTATACCGGAAATACTTTAAACTGTCCCCATACAGATAGGACTTTATAATTCTAATATCAAAGTGAGCTATAAGTTTTGTTAACTTCTATCTCGTCAAGGATTTTTCACACTAAAATACATTCAAAGCACGTTGATTTTAATATGGGATATTATATAGTCAAAGAAACGTTAATAAAAGTGGTAGAACCTCAAGTTTAGGGTTCTCTGCTGAAATATCACAGCTGTGTTCTTATAACACGGTATTCTTATGTTTCGTACTAATTTACAGAGTACTACTTTCTCTGGCACACTATAATATGACAGACTTCAACTTGGACCTCAAGGGTAGTGAGTCTTAAAAACCTATCTTACTTGTTAAAAAAAGCCAGAGTGTATATTTGCAGAATATTTAAGTACTTTCCGTACTTCTTCATAGTTTACTCATAATATTTATCATCCATATACACACGTTCAGTTGCATAATAAAATGAAATATTGTGATTAATATCCAGGCTCTCCAAGTACTACTAACAATACTTTTCAAGGACAGAAAACACTTTCGCAAAGACGTAAAAGTAATATACAAATTTCTTTTAATAAAGTAAATTGTTCGTTTGGCAGTTAGTATTACATTATGAAAGTGTACACGAATATATAACACGATAAAAGTTATAACATTAATTTCATAGCTACTCCACAGGCGAACACTAACAAATTGTCATTATACTGTTAAGGAAACATCAAGAATTTAAAACATCTATTTCTGTTTAAAATACAGTACCTACTTATTGTTAGGTGTTTGTTATTTCTCTCAAACATCAATAAACACTTTGGAAATGTATTACTTATCAAGAAATAAAAATACTCCCATTTCACCAAAACAATTAGTTTCTTAGCATACATGTACATATATTACGGAGACAAAGCGCTATTACGTATGTTAAGTATTGTTCCTTAAATTTTATATGATTTTAAAATATGAATAATCAACTTCATAGGTAAATAAAGTGACGAGGTAAAAAATATTGTAAAGCCAAAAGAGTAGCACAAGTTAGGTATTATCGTGTGTGATATCTTTTTTTTATAAAATAAAATCGTTTTCCAAAACACACAAGTATAATCACGACCACGAGAAATTTATTACGTGTGCTTATGATCATATCATTGCAATAAAATCGTCGAAAATGTTAAATATCTTCTTGTTTTATAACTACGGGAAGGAAACATTTTTACTTATACCTCGTATACTTAAACTCTAATGGTTTGATTATGAATTCATATAGATATACGACGTGTGTTTAGAAAATAACGGGAGTTTTCGTTTCGTACGTGGTGTAAAAGCCATGAATTGTTTTTTATTCATGAGCAACTTCCATTCGCCGCTGTTTTTGTTCAAAATTCAACAGTTTTTGAACCAATTTTGCTGAAACGTTTTTCATACCCAAGACATTAGAAAAAATTTCATGGCATGAGCCAATCAATATACTAACATCAGCAGCGACTTCTATGATTGTGATTCGGCGATCGTTCATAGCCATTTCTTTCACTTCTTCCACGTTTACCACGTGCTGGGGCGTTCCGGTGCATTCGTCATCTTTAACGTCTTCATGACTATCTTGGAAACGCTTATACCATCTGTAAACTATTTTTTTATTTATAGCAGACTGACCGTAAGACTTTGTTAATAATTCACAAACTTTGTCACCTTTTAATTCATGTTTTACGCAAAATTTTATAAAAGAATTAACAAGCGAAAATCGCCGAGCTCATAAAAATACATCTTACCTTAGCGGTTGCCAGGGACAAAATAAATAATCAATACAGCTGAAAATTTTACCTTAGAGGCATCAACATAATTTTTTTTCAACCTGACTCCAAATCCACGAAATTTAAAAATTCCCGTTTATTTTTTAACACGGCTCGTATATGATAAATTTGAACGGATATTATAATCTTAGGTTTTAATTTGTGCTTTCGAATATACAAGTACTACCAGTCGCGGGCAAAGAATACGGATATATGACGAAAATCTCTGTAACTTGCAATTTGCTAATGGTACATGCATGAAAGTAACTTTATATTACAGATAATTTTAATACCATATGAAATAAAATCTTAAATGATCTAAAACGTAATTTAAAAAAATTAAAATTTTGATAACCTCAAACCATTATATAAATAAAATACTTTTGATTGTTTTCTGATTTTCGTTTTCAATCTGTGAAATCAAAAGGGTAAATGGCGGTTATTTTCGTCTTTTACCATAATTAACTTAATTACTAATACTTAATAATTTAATTACTATTACTAGTGGTCGACCGGTGGTTGAAATTCGGTAACAAGGCTAATAACGTTTCCGACATTTGACGTGGTTTTGTAAACGGGCCTAGCTCTATTATTTTAAGAGTAATTAATGTTTTTCGTACTGACTCGTATTCTTTGCCCGCTAGTATATTAGGTATTTACCTATGAAATTACCGTTCCGTATACAAAAAGTTAGACATTTTTTTTTATTTTATATTACTGTTAATCAAATTATGCACCCACGCTATGGATCGAAGTCAGGAGTACGGGAGGCAACAAACGCTTCAAAGGCATTTTGTGCTGCCTCTCGAATATTAAACTTTTTTCCTGCCAAGAAGTTGTCCAAATTTTGGAAAAGGTAGACACTTCTACAAGGTCTGGTGAGTACAGTGGATGACGTGGCACTTCCAACCCTAGCT